>JAPDDN010000111.1:20000-65000 GCA_027422405.1 Ptychobarbus kaznakovi
GAGTGAACTTAAAACAATCTTCACATAAACCCATTATAATAAATGTCATATTTACCTGTGCCCTGCTGCTGAGCAAACACTAAATGTGACGTGGATCTCTTTTTCTTTTGACACGCATCTTGTTTGGCTGCTGTCATATTCTCTCAACTCTCTTCATCTTTTCTGACCCGCTTCAGGTCTTAAAGTCTCTACTGATGAGCGGACGAGTTGAATCGAGGGTGTTAGACGAGGGAGACGGTGCTCCGGGACAGTTTAGAAAGCCATTTCAGAGACATGTTCTTAAATCTGACTCATATGAAATATATTACACGCACACATTTTAAGGTAGCTTTAATCGCCTTTTTGATGACTTCATGCCTTAACTGCCCACGTCATTGCATGCACGTAGATTCTTAGTACTATTTCTGTGCTTGTTTGACTTGCGCGGCGCTGAAGTGGAGGCACGTCTGAAACGTCTCCGGGTTGATCTGCTCGTAAAGACGTTCTGCGACTGAATAAATGCACTTCTTGTCAAGAGAAAGAGTGACAGAAACAGCAGTAGTGAGTGTGGTGGCCAACCCTTGCTCCGCCTCTAATTGCGTTTAATATTTTTACAGCGTTAAACTGAAAAAATGTATCGTCTGTATTAACGCACTCATTTTGACAGCACTATAATAAATGTAGTAGAAAATAATGATTGTAAAATATGTTAAACTCCATGTGAAAGATATTGGGTCAGTATTTTAGGCATGTAAATGCATTGAATGGAGCTTGATGAGTGCGGTGTTGGTGTTTCAGAGCCGGAGCCGGTGTTTGGGGCCAGTCTGACGGCGGCGCAGGTTCTTCTGCCCGGGAGTCAGGCCAGCATCAGCAGCATGTTACTGGAGGGTCACAGTCTGCTCGCTCTGTCCACCATCATGTTCAGACCGGGCGGCATCGACCAGGTCAACAAAACATCCTTTCTGCTCAGACTACACACAAAACTACCAACTTTTGCTATAAGTTTGATTGCATTGCTGTTAAAGGCACAATATTTAAGATTTCCGTAATAAAATAGCCAAAAAGTACTTTCACAGTGTGATGTATTTCATGCATTTGTGTACCAAAAGTTCCCAAGGATTTGTAAATCCAGAGAAATTAAAATTTTAAATAATGGCTCATCCCTGGTCATTGTTGCCTATCAATGACGTATTCTCCGCTGGGGATGGGCGATATGGACTTAAAACCATATCACGATATTTTCTGGTATTTATTGCGATAACCATATCAATGACGATAATTGGTATGCATCCACTGAGAGACAAAATATAGAGCACACACGTAATATAATGACGGTTTCATTCATCCGGGAGGCTAGAGGGCGCCCTCGCGCAGAAACTCCTCAGATGCATCGCAGAAGTAATAGAGCTGATGGAAATCCCTGATATGGACAAAGACATCCAGCTATCGCTGTAATCCACGTTCATTTCATAATTTGCGATATACCGGTAAAAATTCTCCCCACAATAAGAATTAGTCTTTCCGCGATAATAACGGTAACGTCTAGTTGTTGACGTATTTCCGTGCGGAGTGACATTGTGGAAGGCGGATGTGAAATCGAGGAGGAGTTTATCGTTAAATGAGAAGCTGCTTCTACAATCTAGATCTGGTTTGTTCAGGACTGTACGGTGCACAAAAACCTGTCTGCGATGAATAAATGTACTACAGTAACACGTGTGCGATGTGTATGAGCCTGTTTACAAATCTGTTGTCCAACAAAGAGATTTATTAACACACGTTTACTCCTCATTCACTTTATATAACATCAGTCGAGTGTTTGAAATAACTTATCTTTGTGAACAGACCTGGTTTCATATCACAGAATGAGGCACAAATCCTATGTCGATTAGCATTGTATTAGAAATATACTTTATTCTAATAAAATTCACAAGATGGCTCGGACAACACAGATAAACCACGATTGTCTCAATCGTGTGTTTATTGTCTTCATGTTTGATCAGTTTAAGCGTTTCTATCTTCTTTTTGCTCCGCTACAGCGATAGCTGGATGTCTTTGTCCATATCAGGGATTTCCATCAGCTCTATCACTTCTGCAATGCATCGGTGTAGTTCCTGCGCGAGAGCGCCCTCTAGCTTCCCGGATGAATGAAACCGTCATTATATTATGCGTGTGCTCTATATTTTCTCTCTCAGTGGATGCATACGAATTATCATCATTGATACGGTTATCGCAATAAATACCAGAAAATATCGTGATCTAGTTTTAAGTCCATCTCGCCCGGCCCTACATGAAACCCGTGTGAAGTCTGCATGATTTCAGAAGTGCTGGTTTTATTCTTTAAGAGTTTCTTCTTCATGTGATTGTGTTTGTGGTGTTCTCAGGCCGTGCGCGAGGGCGAGCGCGGTCAGGACCCGCTGAGCAGAGTCGACCCGCAGCTGCTACGAATGGCCCTGAGTGCGTATCCCAAACTCAGAACGGCCCTGTTCCCTCAGAGCGGCCCGCGCTGCGACGTTTCCCTCTACCACCTACTGCAGGTACTGCGGCACTAGCTCAAGCTTCGTTACTTATAGCACAATATACGGGAATGCATTTATTAAATATGCTTATTATATAAAAAATATTACTGCTGCACTTCCACTAGCCCACGCTCCATTACTTATAGCACAACATATGGGCATTCGTTTATTAAATATGCTTATTATATAAAAAAAATTACTGCTGCACTTCCACTAGCCCAAGCTTCATTACTTATAGCACAACATATGGGCATTAATTTATTAAATATGCTTAATATATAAAAAAATATTACTGCTGCACTTCCACTAGCCCACGCTTCATTACTTATAGCACAATATACGGGAATGCATTTATTAAATATGCTTAATATATAAAAAAATATATATTAAAAATGTTTTTTTTTTCAGATAAAAAAAATACAAATTCAATTATAAATATTATTTTAGTTTTTATTCATGTAACTTTTTATATTTATTATATTTTTACATTTAATTAAATATTTAAGTTGTTATTATTTATAAATGTGTTTATATAATTTGCTTGCCCCCAGATATATTTACAAACTTAATTTTTTTTTATTCATTTATTTACATTTTTCCTTTTAATTACATTTTTTTATACTTTATAACCAAAATCACCAAATATATATAGAAATACAAATGTATATAAAAAATATTACAATTATATACACACTATAATAAATAATTAATAAATACTGTATTGCTAAAAATAAATTACATATTATATTTTTCTTATAATTTAATTTCCTGAATAACAACTCACACACATACATATTATTTTCAAGAATTGAAACTCATATTTCATTAATTTCCCTTGAGCTTTATGTAGGTGAAAAGCCCATGAAAATGAATTCTTCGTGCGTGCGTGTGTGCGTGCTTCATCTCACTATAATCACTTTCTCTGTTCATTTGGATTTTGATGGTCTCAAGCACAAATATTAGATGATGTATTTAACAAAGTCAGACAAGAATGCGAAAGCATGTAAATATGAAGGAGCAGACTGATGCTGCTGTGTTGTGAGATGGAGACGAGGTTAACAGACGGATGCTGCTGCAGAGTTTAATGCATCGTGTGCTTCTCCATCTGCAGTCTTTGCCTCCGCTGGATCCCTGCAGACTCTTCGGATGGCAGTCGGCCAACGCCACGGGCGGCAGCGGTACGAGCTTCACTCCTTACTGAGAGAAGATAGTGAGAAATGTTTCACTGACTAACGTGATGCTTTCCAGACGCGTCCAGCGAGCCGCCGCACTTCTCCAGCTCTCAGCTCGTCAGGAGGTTCGCCGTCGTGGAGAGTCTGGACTTCCTGTATTACCTGAGTCACAGCCGGCCGGCGTTCGCTTTCGGGGTGTTCCTCACGCAGCATCTCCTCAACGGCAGTGACGTGACGCTTCAGTGAGTCTGTCACGTGACACACAAACACCTTCTCACTGCCAAGTTATGAGAGTCAGCCATTTCAGTTCTGTCCGTCAGCTTAAACTTTAAACTATACAAGTACATATCACTTATTTCATGAGGGAATAATACATAATTTATTTCATGAAACTTAAAAAAATACTTGCAATACTAAGTAGATGTTAATTATGTAGAATATGTAAAATCATTTTTTGTAAAAAAATATTATTTTTTAAATATTAAATGCTAAATAAATGGTATTTTAAATATAATTATATTATTGAATACAATTGTATTTCTAGAATATATAATATACACACAAGTATTAATAAATATTTTTAAATATGAAGTGCATATATATATAAGTACTCTTTAAAATATTTTGAAAATTAATTTAACTAAAATACAAAATATGTATGTCAAATTAATGTATATAAAAATGCATTTCAAATAAATATACAATTTATATGACATTTATTTATATTAAATATAATTCTAATTATATTTATAGAAAATATGTGCGCACACTCACACACACATACATATATTAATATACACACACACACATATATATATATGTGTGTGTGTGTATTCATTTTCTTATGTATTAATAAATAAATTATTAAATTCTTGAAATTAATTTCCAAAAATTACCCAAAAAATGTTATTTATATAATTAAATTGGAAGTAAATATATAATGAAATATATTTATATTTATAGAATTAATATCAAAATAATAATCATTAATATAAATAATAATAATATATAAAAAATCTTATAAAATAATATACAAATATTAATAAATATAAAAATGTGTAAAATATGTATGTCAAATTAATGTGTATAAACATACATTTCAAATAAATATACAATTTATATGACATTTATATTAAATATAATTCGAATTATAGAAAATATGTGCACACACATACATATATTCATATACACACACACACATACATATATTAATATACACACATACACATATATATATTATGTATGTATAAATTTTTTTATGTATTGATAAATAAATTATTAAATTCTGCAAATTGATTTCCAAAAATGTTTTATTTATAGAGTTAATTTGGCATTAAATACAGAATGAAATATATTTTTATTTATAGAATTAATATAAAAATAATAATCATTAATATAAAAAAAATAATAAAATGTATTAATGAATGTGTATAAATAGAGAGCGAGTGCATGTCTACACACTAATTCTTATCACAAAGCATGTTTCTGTATGTATATAATGAGATCTGGTTGTGTTGCGTCAGGGTGTCTCTGGCTGCGGACCAGGCGTACTCGTTAGGCCTGATGAACTTCAGCAGCGCGGCTGTGGCGGCCGCGTGTGTGTGTTTCTGTGAGCTGCTGGGGGTGTGTAGTCTCAAGCTGCGGGTGGATCTCCGAGCGCTGAACCTCGTCCTCAGACTCTGGACTCAGACCTGCGAGGACCACAGAGACGCAGCTTCACTGCGGCAGGCGCTCGGTACCACAGCTCTCCGCTCCGTCTCGCTCGGTTCGTCTGAGAGCGCCCGCTGATCTCTCTCTCTCTCTCTCTCTCTCTCTCTCTCTCTCTCTCTCTCTCTCTCTCTCTCTCTGCTCCAGGGGACAAGGCCGGGAAGCTGGTCAGCGGAGAGAAACGAAGCGCTCAGGAGCTGCTGGTTCATCTGGAGACGGCAGTCAGAGACGCTCTGGAGAAGAGAGGCATCAGTCGGTCAGTGTTTGGTGCTCATAATGAGCAAAAAAATTATGTTTAATAAATAATATGTTTAAAATAATGTTTTATTAGTAAAGTGTTTTTTTATGGAAAAAATTAAAACCTTTTAATTAATTAATTTATTTATTTTCTATTGAAAAAGAGTTAAAAAAAATTAATGAGAGTGAAAAAAAGTTTTTAATATTTTATAAAAATTCAGGGGAAATTTTTTTTATTAGTAATTTAGTTTTTTTTACTAATTTATTTATTTTTACTTTTTTTATTAAACCCTTTTAATTAATTTCATTTTTCTTTTTTCTAATGTGGAAAAAGATTAAAAACTTTATGAAAGTAAAAAAAAAGTTTTTACTTTATCAAAATATTGAACTTTTTCTTTTATAATTTGTTTTATCAAGATTGTTTTTGTTAGTTAATTAATAGTTTAATTGTAGTTTAATTTTATGTAACTTAACAAAACAAAAGATTGATTGGAAATTAATAATAACAAAAATTATATTTTCTTCACCTGTCACACATCATATTGCATTTTCACAATTCTGCAGATTTTCCACCAAAATCATTGTTTCAGAATCAAAATGCAGATTAAAACGTTGTAAAATGAATATAAAGTTGTCGCATAATGTGATATGGAGTTGTTTTATGAATGACTTTCCTTAAAATATAAACTAATTTAATCATCGTTATTGAGTCTTTATCAGTTATTTTAGTATTTTTATGTTCTATTATACTATTTAGTAATATTTTGAATCAGCATTTTTTTGTATTTATTAATTTAGTTTTAGTAATTATGTTGCTTTGTCATTTTTGTTAGTTTTTTATATTTATACTTGGTGTTAATGTATTTTTATTTCCGATTTAGTACTTCAGCTTTATTTAAATGAGTTGAGGCATCATTTCAAATGTTTGTATTTCATCTAATATTAGTTATATTTCAGTGAATGAAGTGATTTGTGGTAGTTTAGGTTCATTAGCGGTAACAGTGTGTCTGGTTCTGTGTTCGTATCAGATCGTCGTACGAGGCGGCGCAGGAGTGGGCACTTCCTGTCCAGTTCTGCCACCTGCACTCTCTTCCTCTAAGCCCTGCCTTCCCACAGGACTGCGCTCGTGACGGACAGTGGCTCAACTTCCTGTTGTTTGTACAGCTGCACGATTACCCGCTACAGCAGGTGTGTCTCTACTGCATTCAGTCCTGTGATTGGACAGTCATACCCGCTACAGCAGGTGTGTGCTTCTGCATTCAGTCTTGTGATTGGACAATTATACCGGCTACAGCAGTGTGTCTGTTACTCCATTCAGTCTTGTGATTGGACAATTATACCCGCTACAGCAGGTGTGTGCTTCTGCATTCAGTCTTGTGATTGGACAGTTATACCCGCTACAGCAGGTGTGTCTCTTCTGCATTCAGTCTTGTGATTGGACAGTTATACCCGCTACAGCAGGTGTGTGCTTCTGCATTCAGTCCTGTGATTGGACAATTATACCGGCTACAGCAGGTGTGTGCTTCTGCATTCAGTCTTGTGATTGGACAATTATACCCGCTACAGCAGGTGTGTCTCTACTGCATTCAGTCCTGTGATTGGACAATTATACCCGCTACAGCAGGAGTGTGCTTCTGCATTCAGTCTTGTGATTGGACAGTTATACACAGCAGGTGTGTGCTTCTGCATTCAGTCTTGTGATTGGACAATTATACCCGCTACAGCAGGTGTGTGTCTCTTCTGCATCAGTCCTGTGATTGGACAGTTATACCCGCTACAGCAGGTGTGTGCTTCTGCATTCAGTCTTGTGATTGGACAGTTATACCCGCTACAGCAGGTGTGTGCTTCTTCATTCAGCCTGTGATTCAATTATACCGTCAGCAGGTGTGTGCTTCTGCATTGGATTGGACAATTATACCCGCTACAGCTGTGTCTCTACAGCCTGTGAGGTTATACCCGTGCAGGAGTGTGCTTCTGCATTCAGTCTTGTGATTGGACAGTTATACCCGCTACAGCAGGTGTGTGCTTCTGCATTCAGTCTTGTGATTGGACAATTATACCCGCTACAGCAGGTGTGTGCTTCTGCATTCAGTCCTGTGATTGGACAGTTATACCCGCTACAGCAGGTGTGTGCTTCTGCATTCAGTCTTGTGATTGGACAATTATACCCGCTACAGCAGGTGTGTCTCTACTGCTCCTGTGATTGGACTTATACCCGCACAGCAGGAGTTCTTCTGCAGTCTTGTGATTGGACAGTTATACCCGTGATTGGCTTCTGCACAGTTATACAATTATACCGCTACAGCAGGTGTGTGCTTCTGCATTCAGTCCTGTGATTGGACAATACCCGCTACAGCAGGTGTGTGCTTCTGCACAGTCCTGTGATTGGACTACAGCAGGTGTGTGCTTCTGCATTCAGTCTTGTGATTGGACAATTATACCGGCTACAGCAGGTGTGTGCTTCTGCATTCAGTCTTGTGATTGGACAATTATACCGCTACAGCAGGTGTGTGCTTCTGCATTCAGTCCTGTGATTGGACAATTATACCGGCTACAGCAGGTGTGTGCTTCTGCATTCAGTCTTGTGATTGGACAATTATACCGGCTACAGCAGGTGTGTGCTTCTGCATTCAGTCCTGTGATTGGACAATTATACCCGCTACAGCAGGTGTGTCTTACTGCATTCAGTCCTGTGATTGGACAATTATACCCGCTACAGCAGGAGTGTGCATTCAGTTTGTGATTGGACAGTTATACCGCTACAGCAGGTGTGTGCTTCTGCATTCAGTCTTGCAATTATACACAGCAGGTGTGTCTCTGCATTCAGTCTTGTGATTGGACAGTTATACCCGCTACAGCAGGTGTGTCTCTACTGCATTCAGTCCTGTGATTGGACAATTATACCCGCTACAGCAGGTGTGTGCTTCTGCATTCAGTCTTGTGATTGGATAGTTATACCCGCTACAGCAGGTGCGTGCTTCTGCATTCAGTCTTGTGATTGGACAGTTATACCCGCTACAGCAGGTGTGTGCTTCTGCATTCAGTCCTGTGATTGGACAATTATACCGGCTACAGCAGGTGTGTGCTTCTGCATTCAGTCTTGTGATTGGACAATTATACCCGCTACAGCAGGTGTGTGTCTCTTCTGCATTCAGTCTTGTGATTGGACAATTATACCCGCTACAGCAGGTGTGTGTCTCTTCTGCATTCAGTCCTGTGATTGGACAGTTATACCCGCTACAGCAGGTGTGTGCTTCTGCATTCAGTCCTGTGATTGGACAATTATACCCGCTACAGCAGGTGTGTGCTTCTGCATTCAGTCCTGTGATTGGACAATTATACCCGCTACAGCAGGTGTGTGCTTCTGCATTCAGTCTTGTGATTGGACAATTAATCGTTTTCATTTATATGCTGTTTATTGTTGATGGCATTATTTTTCATATGCATATGCTTATGTATGAGATCACTTGTTTCTGTATCTTCCTCGCCTGTGTTTTTGATCGGCACTTTCTAGACTCAGGAGATGTCAAATAGCGCCCCCTAGCGTATAACATTGAGACCCCTGGAAAGAGTTCAGATTATTTCTGATATAATTTTGCCTTTACAATCACACTGACCTGTTGCAGTATACTTGTATAGAGCATGTCTGACAGCACACGCTCTTAACTTAATGTTTTTCGTTGGTTGGTCCAGGTCAGATGTCTAGCTGCCAGTTTCAGTCCGGCTCTGCAGTCGCACATTTCTCTGGCTTTCCAAGATCTCGATCCGACCGGCTCCCATCAGGCTCTGGAGGATCTTCCCCGAGACGAGAGCCCCGAACCCCCCAGAGAGCTGTTCCAGGTGCTGCTGGAGAGCCAGGAGAAGCCCGGTCCCTGGAGGTTCCTGCTGTCCGAAGCGGTCCGTCAGCGCAGTCCTGCTCTGTCCGTGCTGGCGGCCTGCCATCAGGTCTGTGCTGCTGCGATACATGCTCACAGTGTTGGGGAGGAACGAGTTACAGCTGACTACACTACGTCATTTAATTACTAAATACATGTAACCGTAATCAGTTACAGAGAAAAAACTGTGTAAAGTAATTCAATTAGTTATTTATTAAAACGTTAGCAATTACAAACCCACATACAGATTTAATAAATTTATTTCATAAATTGCAGTGACTGCTCTAAAATATGAGACACTAATGTTTCAGGAGGTTAGTACACAGAAAAGGACATTTGCTTATTAGGGATTTTTTAAAAACTAAAAATAGTGAAAGATGTTTATCAATGCAAACATGTTTTCTAATTGTAACAAACATTCAGCGGGATGGTGTGGTCAGTTGAGGGGGGGGGGGGGGGTTGTATTTTTGTACCATAAACACAAAATGCCTTATTTTTATTTAATGAAAAATTAGCCTTATTAAATGAACTATTATTTATACGTTTTTTTCCCTCTGGGGCCTAAAATGTAGGAATTGATGATAATGTTGATATTGATAAATATTCATATTTAAACTATTTTTCTGAATGTGTTTTTGTGCTGGCAGCTTGGCTGGTTTAGGTCTTTCATGGATAAATAATCATAACAATAAAACCGCCAGTAGGTGGCAGCAAGTCCCTGTTTGAAATGGTTTATTGAATCATTAAAATCAAACGATTCATTCAGAAACGAAACCGTGGAATCACTGGCTCACTCGATTCGTTCAAAAACACTGTTGCACTGTTGAATTGAAAATGAATAGCACATTTGTTTTTTTTTGCTTGTGCAATAAACATAACTCACACTTGAGTATTTTTTCTTTCGTTGCTGAATTATAAGGGCACTCTAACTGTATTCTAATAGGATTCATCACGCAGTAAAGGATTTAGGACTCAAGGGTTTTTATGTTTGTTTGTTTTTTAAGTCGGATCTTAATGTCAGCTCTGCGTTTGTCTCTCGGTCCCTCACAGTCACACATAAAATTCTGTCAGGGCAATGTCTTTCAATTCTAATCAAGGAAAATTAATACCTTCTGTTGTGTTTCTTTTTAAATAACTTCAAAACTTGTGCTTGAACCATTTTGCACCAAAAATGACAAGAACTTGTGCACAGCTTCTTACAGTGCAGAGTTCTGATATGATAATTTACAAACTAAATTGGCCAAAGTGAGAATTTTAACATTTTATGTGCATGAGTTTTACATAATATAGGCCTACAACTTTAATAATCCAAAGGGGATGGTAAGGGGGGGGATGGTGGTTTTTTACAGAGGGGATGCAATCCCCCCCACATCCCCCCTCAATTCAATCCCTGGGGTTAAGGTTGGGTTAGGGGATAAAAAATATCGTTTGGTCAGTATAAAAGTAATAGAAGTGTATGGAAAGTCCCCACAATTTACTGAAGTGTGTGTGTGTGTGTGTCTCTGCTGTGCGTGTGTGTGTGTCTCTGCTGTGCGTGCGCGTGTGTGTGTGTGTGTGTGTGTGTGTGTGTGTGTGTGTGTGTGTGTGTGTGGTTTGATTGACAGGCCGCCGAGCTGCTGCCGTGTCTCTGCGTGTGGATCCTGGCGTCTGTCGCTGATGATGTCACTCAGGAAGCCACCGCCCACATCCCCGAGAGCCCCGCCCATCACGTGTGGAACCTCCACGATCTCTCCGTCTTGTGGAAGACGCTGCTGTGCAGGGGCAAGATCAGGCCTCTGATTCGTGGATTCCAGCTGTTTCAGAGGGTAAGAGGCGCTCTGATTGGACGAGAACGGCTCTGAAGCTGAAGTGCTGAGCAGATCTCAGATCAGTATAAAGACAAGTTTCTTTGGCATGAGCAACAATTTTAGTGTGCATAATACTTCTCCATCCACACACTTTATTGGCGACAATATATTATATTTAATGTAAATTTATTCTACATTATATATTTTAGATTTTATTGAATTAAAAATAATATTTTTATTATTATCTTATTTTTTGCAGGTGTCCATGTTACTTTCACAAAATATATTGTTCAGTGTTATTTTAGCATTTATTTATTTAGTATTTATATAATATTATAGTATTTATTAATAATGTATTTTTAAATACACATTTATTTTAATTTAGTTTACGGTTTAGTAATTTTATGTGCTTTATGTGTACTTTTTTTGGTAATATATTCTTTTCTTTTATATTTATAAATATTATATATATATATATATGTTTTTTTTAGTACATCAACTTAAATTATTTTATTTCATTTCAATTTTCAGTCAAGTTTGTTTGAAGGTAGTTGACTTTTCTTTTCTTTTTTCGTCCATGTTACTTTTTTACATAAATATGTAGCTCAATATATATTAAGTTTTAGTAATGTAATGTGTTTTTGTCATTTTGTATGTACTATTTATATTTGGCTTTAATATTAATTCAAGGTTTTAATACTTTAATCTTTTATTTATTGTATTTTTTGCTTCAGCGTAAAAAAATTTTAATTCAATTTTTATTTAAGTTTTTAAGATAATTGACTTTACAGGTTTTTGTTATTTTTTACATAAATGTGTTGTTTGGTGTTATTTTAGTATTATTATTATTATTTATTGACATTTTGAACTTTTTTTACGTTTTTTAAACTTTTATTTTTCTAAATATTTGTATTTAACATTGTTTTAGTACTTCAACAAACTCTTTTATTTCAGTTTCATTTTCAGTTTTCATGTAAGTCTAATGATATCTAATATTGATATTTTATTTAAGAAAAAATGATGAAAAATGAAGTAGTTTTAGTTTAAATGATGTTGGTTCATGTTTATTGTGGAGTAATGTCTTTCCTCACTGACTGAAAACACTTGTGCTGATATTTTCAGGATTCTTTAAAGAAACAAAGTAAAAAAACCAGCATTTATTTGAAATGGAAATATTTTGTAACATTATAAATGTCTTTCCCGACACCTTTGCTCAATTTGATGCATCCTTGCTGAATAAAAGTATTAATTTCTTGTAAATCTGATTTGATGCACGTCTCTGTTTGTTTGCAGGAGTCTCCGCTGATCTACATGCTGCACATGTATGAGTTCTGCTCGGACTACAAAGACTATCAGCGAGCCAAAGACAAGCTGCTGGACTTCCAGAAGTGTTTGCTCAATGTAACTCTCTCAGCTCTCACTCAGGCTTCCCTCTTCCCCGACTACTGGCTTTCTGATGACCCGTGTGTGTGTGTGTGTGTGTGTGTGTCTCTGTGTGTGTGTGTGTCTGTCTCTGTCTCTGTGTGTGTCTCTGTCTGTGTCTCTCGCTCTCTCTCTCTGTGTGTGTGTGTGTGTGTGTGTGTGTGTGTGTGTGTGTGTGTGTGTCTCTGTCTCTGTGTGTGTGTGTGTGTGTGTGTCTCTGTCTCTGTGTGTGTGTGTGTGTGTGTCTCTGTCTCTGTGTGTGTGTGTGTGTGTGTCTCTGTCTGTGTGTGTGTGTGTGTGTGTGTGTGTGTGTGTGTCTCTGTCTGTGTGTCTCTCTGTCTGTGTGTTTGTGTGTGTGTGTGTGTCTCTCGTCTCTCTCTGTGTGTGTGTGTTTGTGTGTGTGTGTGTCTCTGTCTCTGTGTGTGTGCTCTCTGTCTCTGTGTGTGTCTCTCTCTCTGTGTGTGTGTGTGTGTGTGTGTGTGTGTGTGTGTGTGCGTGTGTGTATCTCTGTCTATTCTGTGTGTGTGTGTCTGTGTGTGGCGTGTGTGATCCGTGTCTGTGTGTGTGTGTGTGTGTGTGTGCACGTGTGTGTATCTCTGTCTCTGTAGTTGCGGAGCAGCAGTGTGGTGTTGACTTCAGACGTGCTGCCGGTCCAGTGGGTCGAGTCTCAGGCTTCAGTTCTGCTGCTGACGCTCCTCAAACAGAGCAGGACTCAGTACGAGCTGCGCCGGCTGCTTCAGCTGCTGGTGGACATGGAGCGACTGCTCAAATCTAACGGTCAGGCTCCTCACCTTTCAGTGACAACTCACTGTTTTGAGACCAAAATAGGTCTCCTGTGAGATTTGCTTAGATCCAATGAGAAAGTGTTTTGCTGTCTAATCAGCCTGCATAGCACTTCATCTTTTATAACATGGGATTGTGACCAAATATATTCGATCTTCATTTTTTGTGTGTGTGTGTGAAAAATGACAGTTTTGGACTTAAGGTAATAAAAATGAAAGGTAAAAGGTAAATAAAAAATACTAATAGTAATACCTTAAAGTAACTACAACTGAGCATGTAAAACAAATATCGTTGAAATCAATTCTGTGTGGAGCATATGCTCCCGATCCATGCAGTGTTCTCACCCGTTTGTTCCCTGTTTGTATCTCTGCACGTCGATTCGGGATTGATTTGAGCTCTAAAACACATTTACAAGAGTCTATAGTCAGCATTGGAAATATATAGATGTTTTAATAATGAGGATGTTTAAATGTTTTTGAAAGAAGTCTCTTCTGTTCAGCAAGGCTGCATTTATTTGATCGAAAATACAGTAAAAATAGTGAAATATTGACAATTTAAAATAACTTTTCTTTGGTGAATCTTTGTTAAACTGTCATTTATTTCTGTGATCGCAGCTGTATTTTCAGCATCATTACTCCAGTCTTCAGTGTCACATGATCTTCAGAAATCATAATAATGTGATGATTTGCTGCTCAAGAAACATTTCTGATTATTATCAATAAAACACTTCTTAACAACCCCCAACTTTTGAGCAGTATGAAAATATAAAACATTTTTATAATGGAAAAGAGCTATATTCTATGAATTAGGGTTATTATCGTTAAGTAGAACTAAAAGTAAAACCGTAAAAAAAAAATTATGTGAAATAAAATATAAAAAACTTATTTTACTTCAGCTAGTTGCCAAGACAACTCTTTATTCAGTTTAAGCTGAAGTACTAAAACATATAAAACTAATTAAAAATATAAAAATAAAAAACTTATACAAATTATATAGACCTATTAAAAAAAAGTATAAAAAATAAAACAAAACGTAAAAAAAAAAATTAAAAGGAAACCCATAAATTAAAAAACTTTAATGAAAACAGAAAATGTAAAAATGTAATTAAAACAAAAACAAAAAATCTAAAAGTAAAATTAAAAGTAAAAAAAATTATAATAAAATTGACAAAAATATACATCAAAGTTACTGAGACCTCAAAAATAAAAGGAAAACAGGAAATACAAAAATACAATTAAAATGAAAACAGAAAAATATAAAAAAAAAAAAAAAATATAACATTAAAATGAAAAGAGAAAATATTAAAAAAAAATTAAAACTAAAAATATAACATTAAAATGAAAAGAGAAAATGTAAAAAAAAATAAAACTAAAAACACCACATTAAAATGAAAAGAGAATATATTTTATAAATGTAATTGTAATAAAATGTCTGTACTGTATTAGTGATCCTCGGTGAGCAGAGAGACTTCTCCCAGTCTTTCGAGCGGTGGTGTAATGTGTGTTTCTGCAGCAGGTCCGGACTTTAGGAAGCTCAGTCAGCTGAGTCAGGTGCTGTCGGACACTCCTGTGCCTCTGTCTGCGTCTCTGCTGGACGATTACTCCAGCGCCGCCCTGCAGGACGAGTGCAGGACCATCATGCAGCAGCTGCAGGAGCTCGGCCTCTTCACGCAGGCCAGGACCGTCGCACAGCTGGCCGAGCTGCCCATCGACTGCCTGATCATAAATGAGGTCAGTGACCGTAGAGCAAATCATCATCAAACTGCATGATTAAATAATCATTTAAATAGCTCCTGTGGCTCAGTGGTTAGAGCATTGCGTTAGCAGCGCAAAGGTTGTGGGTTCGATTCCCAGGGAACACACATACTGACAATACATGTATAACCTGAATGCACTGTAAGTCGCTTGCTAAATGCATAAATGTAAATTTAAATATGCATAATTCATGTTATACACCTTTTATCTACTCCTGATGAGGAATAGTAGTGCTGGGCGGTATACCGGGTCATACCGAATACCGGTGTTTATTTTTCTTATGATATGAATTTTTTAAATACCGCAATACCGGTCTCATTTAAACACGATTCGGAACGCGACACTGTTAGAGAGGGGTCTCTTTTCACTGTTGCACTGTGACGAGGATACAGCTGCATGGGTGTTACTAAGCGTGAAGCTGTAGCACTCGTAGAACGTGATGAGAGAGAAGAAGTCATCCACAATATCCACATCGACCGCCACAAATATCCACCGTCCGCTGCATCAGCTCCCGCGTCTCACACACACCTTTAGCACTATATTTAACAACTTTCAGACCCTATTAACAGCTTTTTTTCCATAGAATAGACAAACCTAGCAACCTTTTTGGATAAACGTTATGGTTGAGTTAGAAGATGTGGCCAGTGCTGACTCTCCCGGCACAGTGTTGCCTCTCTCTGCGTCAGAGAAGAAGCAGAGCATTCAGCGCCGTACTGCAGCAGAGCCGTCAGTAGAGGAGTACTAAACAGCGTTTCCAAGCACCTGTCACTTACGGACCGTTTGGAGTTATAAATATGAGCATCGATCGTTTGTGAATGTTATGCCCTTTTTGTTTTGTTTTTAGTTTGTTACTCAGACGCTGCCAGAACCAGCGCATAGCCGCTCTTTAGTGTAACGTTAGATGCATGTAGACTGTATCGATTATAAACGAGTGACTCCTGGTTAACGTGTATTAATGGGTCGTGTTTACTCACTATTAATGTGGAATTTTTCTACAATATTCGCTCATCATGACACTAAAATATGGCATTGTAAGTCAATCTACTGCAGTTTTTCCTCTCTCAGTCTGTGCATGAAAAAATAAATACCGTCATATACCGTGAAACCGGTATCATTTAGAAAAATACCGTGATATACATTTTTGGTCATACCGCCCAGCAACGAGGAAAAGCTATAAATATTTTCATGAAATACTTCCTTTAGCTCGTATATGAGGTATTAGGATTGTGCAACCAAACTACTTTTCCCATAAATCTGTGCAAGAACAAATAAAACTGCATCTGCACTAAAATAAGCTTCCTGTGAAATATGAAATTGGCCAACATGGTCGTTTTATTCTGACTAAAATCTCTTAAATAATCATGTCATAATTTGCATAATTATGTAGCTGCCCTACATGATTAATTTAAATGATCACCGAAATCACAATTTGGCTCGGTGCGATTTATCAAATTGCAACGGCTGTGATGTAATTATATAAATATATATTTTGATGCCCTGTGGTTTTCTGCCAAAATAAAAACTCAATAGTTTCACGTTTGAAAATTAATTGAGACATTAATAATTTAGATATAGTGCTTATACAGTTGTACTATAAAATTATTCTTATTGCTTACAATGATTTTTTTAGCATCATTTTTATTTAATTACATTGCATTACTTTGTTTGATTTTATTTGTAATGATGAGAAAAATATTTTTTATTTATTTTCTTAACAAGCAGATTTTCTTTCACGTTGAAATATTACAATAATAATGATGTTATGTTTGATTTTATTAGTTAGAGGAATTACTATTTTCTTAAGTATTACATTTTATTTCACAGTGAAATGATAATATTATGTTTATTAATAATCATATTTATTATTAATAATAATAATATAACACTTTTTTATTAAATTAGATTTTTTGTTTTACAGCAAATTATTGCAATGGTACAATTACTTAGTTTTATTTTAATAATAATAAGAATATGAAAAATAATAATTTATTTCTTATTATTTGAGAGAAAAAAATTTTGGTAATATTTTGTAATTAAACATTTTTTGGGTAATTAAAATTTTGTACCAATTTTACAATGGTAATATTTTATTAATTTTTTAGTAGTAGCAGTAATATAATAGCTATTATGTATTTATTTAGTCATCAAATTGATATATAATCACAGGTTTTTGGTCAAATGATGAATCCCTAACATACTTAAATGACCTCCAAGGTTTCCTAAGACGTGTTAGTGGGCTTTAGGGAGCGTTATACTGCAGTGCTAAACGAGGCGCGTCTTGGCTCTCTGTCTCGGCAGCTCCTGCGGGATCTGTGCGCTCATAAGCAGAAGCGTCAGTGGGAGAGGCAGGAGACGCGGCTGGCCTTCTGGAGGAGATGCCACGAGCAGCTGAAGACGGATCAGATCCAGCCCGAGGAGGCCTGTCGGTTCTTCCTCTCGCAGGCTGAGGTCAGGCTCGTGTCTCCTTTCACCTTAAAACATGTTTAACAGTGACCCGTCAGGACCATGTCTGTCATAAAATACTGCCTTACCTGTTCGAGGAGGCTGTGCAACCACACAACATGTCCCAGAATTCTCTCATAATGCCAGAATAGTGAAAAATGTGCTGCTTTTCATTTTGTTGCATCGGCACTTAAAAGCGTCCTGTGTTTGTGTGAAATATTTAATTATTCTGACTAAAATCATTTGACATGATGACTTACATATGTAGGGCTGCACAATAAATTGTGATATTGCAAAACGGCTTTAGTGCTGTCAAAATAAAAAAGTGATTTTCACATCTGTCTCACGATTGTTTCAAACTATTATTAAAGATGTATTATTAAAAAAAAAACTAAATGTGTTAACATTAAGTTGATAGAGTGAAAATTATTATTATGGTTTTATTTTTAAATATATTAAATATTTATTATCATTTTTATCGTCATCATCATCATTATTATTTCTTCATGTTTCTTAAATATTAGATTTCTTTCAGAATTAAAATGTTTGTTTGATATTTCTCTAGTAATAATATTATATACTAAATAGTATATAATATACAAATTATTATAGCAATAACTGTAGTAAATTTAGTTATTTTTATTACAATTATTTAATTATTATTATATTATATTTACTTTTTTGCATTTAAATCTTACATTGGTAATTATTTTGTTTGATTTTTGTTGGTAATAACATTATTAGTGTTAGATGTTTATTTTACAATGAAATCTTGCATTAGTTATTATTTTTGTTTGATGTTTTAGTAATAATAATAATAAAATTATTATTATTATATATTGTAATTATTTTAGTAACAGTTAATAATAATAATAATAATTTAGTATTATTGTTTTTATTACTACTACAATAATTATTATTAGTAGTAAAAAAAAAATATATATATATATATTTCACTGTAAAATAACATCTAACACATAACAAAATATTTTTTATATATATATTTTATTTTAATTTTTTTGTTTGAAATAATAATTTTATGTATAGTGTAATAATAAACAATAATACTAATATATTGTTGTTTGAGTAATAAATAATTATCATCAGTTATAATAATATTTATGTATGTAGAATTATTTAGTTATAAAAATAATTATAGTATAATAAATATTAATTAGTAACAGTTAGTAAAAATCATAATATTTTGTTATGTGTTAGATGTTATTTTACAGTGAAATATAAATAATATTATTGTAGTAGTAATAAGAACAATAATACTAATCATTATCATTGACTGCGGTGTTGTCCCGCTCAGGAGCCGCTGCAGGGTGATTCGGAGCTGGTTCATCTGCAGGAGTGCTGTCTGCTGCTGGGTCTGGCGGGTCACTGGCTGTCCCGGCGGGATCCTCCTCTCCCGGTCTCTCGTCTCGCCGCGCTGGAGGAGCGTCAGTGGCAGAGTCGTATCCGCTGGCTGGTGCTTCACACGGCTCTGGAGCGCCAGAGTCTGTTCGCTCCCTCGGCCCTCTCCCACGACTCCTTCCAAAGCCTCCTCAAGGAGTTCTCCTTCTCCAGAATGGCGGCTCTGGACGACCCGGTGCACCTGAGCGTGGCCGGGCTGCCGGCGGCCGAGGACGACTGCGTGCTGTCTGGAGACGAGCGCACGGCTCTGGCCGCTCTGGTGGCGCAGCTGCTGGACGAGGGCGGCGTGAACGAGGCCAGCCGAGTGTGCCGGTATTTCGGTTTGTTTCACAGAGACGTGTGGCTGGTTCTGAAGTGTCGTGGTCTGGCGAGCGGCGAGCTGCAGCCTGAACTTCACAGCCCTGATGGAGAAACCAGATGCAGTTTGCCATCATGTGAGTCATTTCATGCTTTTATGATCCTGTTGAGACATTATTTTAGTACATGTGACCCTGAACAACGGAACCAGTCATAAGGGTCAATTTTTCTGAAATTGAGATTTATGCATCATCTGAAAGATGAATAAATAAGCTTTTCATTGATGTATGGTTTGTTAGGGTAGGATATTTGGCTGAGATACAACTATTTGAAAATCTGGAAGAAATCTAAATATTGAGAAAATCACCTTTAAAGTTGTCCAAATGAAGTTCTTAGCAATGCATATTACTTCTCAATAATAACGTTTTGATATATTTATGGTTGGAAATTTACAAAATATCTTCATGGAACATGATCTTAATATCCTAATGATTTTTGGCATAAAATAAAAAATTATAATTTGGACCCATACAATGTATTTTTAGCTATTGCTACAAATATAGCTGTGCTGCTTATGACTGCTTTTGTGCTCCAGGGTCACATATTACATGCACTTTCACAACACAAGAGTTGGGCTCGGTAAGATATTTTGAAAGAAGTGTTTTATGCTCATCAAGGTTGCATTTATTTGATCAAAAAATACAACAAAATCACTAACCGTAAGTCGACCAGAAGAGTTTTAGAAGAAGTCCACAGGCGAAGTCACGCAGATCGTTAACGGCTGGTCTTTGTGGTAATACAGCACATCCAAACGCTCGCCTATCATTCATCGACCTCAAATATGGCGTATCCTGTGAAACATGTAAGAATGATGAACTTTACATGGCTGCTCAATGTAATGATAACCTAGAGAAATGTGCACTGTTCACGTGTCTGAAGCTGAACAGTAGCTCGCTGCAGGAGGTCATACAGATAAGAGTAATACATCTTTCGAATCGGTAAAGACTCTACGTGTATTTGTGTGCACTCACGATAACAACAAAACCTTGCGCTTGTGTAAAATAATGAACGCAATCAGGATGCGCTTTCTCCGTGAACTTGTTCGAGAAACTCCGTGCATATCTTTGCCTTACAGACATTACAAATATATCTATAGAGAGTGAAATATCTGCTTTCAAATAAACCAATTTAATGGGAAACAAGTATTCTCAGATTATACATACAGGTGCATCGCTACTGCGGAGATCAGTGTCGCCGACTTCATCGCTTAAACGAAAACAAAGAAGCACTTGTTTATCAGTAAATTATTAAAATGTTAATGCAGTCTCCTCACTGTTTTTCCCTGACACATTCATAATCATTACTTCTGCCGGTGCGCTGTGGCAAAGCTTTGTGTACGCTTATTAGGCTATGTAGGCAATTAAAGGCTCATGTTTATGATTTAATTTAATTGGTTTATTATTAGACGTGCGACTAATGCTTTAAATGAACAACGACTAGTTCGCCAGAAAAAGCCTTAGTCGAGGGCAGCCCTAAAAATTATAATATTGTGAAATATTATTACAATTTAAAGTAGTTATTTTCTGTTCATATATTTAAAATTACGTTTATTCCTGTGATGCAAAGCTGAATTTTCTTAAACATATATGCACATTAATCAAATGCACACAAATACTAGGTCAGATTTTTTATTAGTGTCCAGTATTTCTATTTTTGATTTTTTTTGTTGTTGCTTTATTTATTAAAAAGCATGTTGTTAGCTTAGCAACATGTTAATGGTAAGTTATTAATCACATTTTCTATTAAAAACTGAAATTTGTCATTAAATACCTAGTTTAATTAAATGAAAAATTTACTATTTTACCCTATATTTGTGTACATTGGTGAACCTGATATTTGTGTTTATGTATTTTACACATTTGATTTAGCAATCAACAGAAAATTGTTCCATATTTATTACAAAGAAAACATTTTACTCAATATTTCTGTTCATTTGATGCATTTTTAAGGGTATTGAGCTTAGCAACATGCTAATGGCATCAACTGCTATTTTAATCTATACATTTTTTTTTTTATAATATTATAAAGCAAACATTTCATCCAGTAATTCTGTGTATTTGCTGTATGTTATGTTCATTGGCGTATTGAGTCAATAGCTTAGCAATATGCTAATGGCAAACTAATATTTTAATCATTTTATTTGGTACTAAAAAATTACAGAAAATTGGTCCATTTTATCACAAAATAAATCACAGCAATTGTGTATTTATAGAGTATTAATTGTTAGCTTAGCAACATGTAATTCAGTGTATTTGGTGTATTTTTAAGAATGTTAGCGTAGCGACATGCTAACGCCAGACTCTTCTCTCTGAAGCCCCCAGCATGAGCAGCCTGTCGTCGTTCGTGGTGGTGCCGTCGCCGGACGATCAGGTTCTGGTTCAGCTCAAACAGCTGGTGGATCAGTGCTGCAACGGCAAGAGTTACTGCAAACAAGTGCTGAGCCTCTACGAGCTCTCGAAGGTGCGTAACGTCTGTCAAATCTGACGCAGGACCACAAAACCAGTCATAAAGCTCAATTTAAAAAAAGATTAATGCATCGTCTGAAAGCTGAATAAATAAGCTTCAGATTATTTGTATATAAATGTATGATTATGATCGGACAATCTGGAATCTGAGGGTGCAATAAAATCTAAATATTGAGAAAATCACCTTTAAAGTTGTTCAAATGAAGTTCTTAGCAATGCATATTACTAATCAATAATTTAGTTTTGATATATTTACGGTAAGAAATTTACAAAATATCTTCATGGAACATGATCTTAATGATTTTTGGCTTAAAAGAAGAATCTATAATTTGACCCATACACTGTATTGTTGGCTATTGCTACAAATATGTGACCCTGGAGCACAAAAGCAGTCATAAGCAGCACAGCTATATTTGTAGCAATAGCCAACAATACATTGTATGGGTCAAATTATAGATTCTTCTTATTCCAAAAATCATTAGGATATTAAAGGGCATCTATTATGCCCCTTTTTACAAGATGTAATATTGGTCTTTGGTGTCCCCAGAATGTGTCAGGCCAAAATACCCCACAGATAATTTATTATAAATTGTCATTTTCCGGATGTGTCTAAAAACGAGCTGATTTGGAGTGTATGCACATGAGCTGCATATTCTCACCCCGTCTCCAGAAGAGGGCGTCGCGTATCCGTCTCTCCACAGCGATAAACCGCTGGTAGAAGCAACATGACTGAGAGAGAGGGGACCGGTGTTCAGCCGTACATACGGGAGTCAAATGCACTGAAAGTGGGACGAAACAGCGCGATGTTACAGAGGTCAATGGACCGAGCCGCGCGACTGCAGTACCGAACGAATCTCGCACTACAAACGGTGCGAAGTAATTTCACAAGTGCGGCGCCCACAGCGTCCTCAGATGTTGGGAGAAAATGAAGACTCGTATGTTCAGTCTTACATCCAAACAGCACCGTGCTTGCGATTGTTCGTTACTCAAGAAAATGAGTGCGTAACTGCTGAGGCCAGAAAATTTGTTCAAACCCGTGGCCCTGCCCTCTGAAATGTGATGTCACAGTGATGTCATGAAATGTGATGAGACTGACTTGGTTTAAAGGGGATTAAAAAATTAGGAGTAGGTGGATTTTTATCATGTGTTCAGTCCAAACACCCTTTGGATCAAATAGTTTTAAGCATCTCAGCTAAATATTGTCCAAAAAAAAAAAATCCATATTGGAAAGCTTATTTATTCAGCTTTCAGATGATGTATAAATATGGCTGGTGTTGTGGTCCAGTCAGTGAATGTGGGTCTCGTCTCTGTGTGTGTGTGCAGGAGCTGCAGTGCTCGTTCACCGAGATCTCGTCGGAGGAGTCCGAGGCCGTTCTGAGGAAGGTTCTGCTCTCGCAGCAGGCCGATCGTTATAAGCGTGCTCAGGCCTTCATCAGCGTTCAGGACCTGCAGCCCGACGCCGTCGCCCGCCTCGTCTCCACCGCTGTGCTGGAGGGATTACTCGCCTCGGCTCAGGAGGGAGAAAGCGGTGAGAAATCTGCTTCATTCCTCAGGGATTAATGCGGTTATAGTGCTTTTAATAGATACGATGACCCCAAAAAGAGTAGAAGGGCTTCTGATTGATTTTTTTAATTAGCTGTATTTATTTTAGTATCATTTAATATACTGTTACATTTTTGTTAATATTTTGAATTAGACTTTTAAAAAAAATAGTTTTCAGTTTATATTTATATTTTCTGTTTTCATTTTAATTTTCTGTTTTAATTTTATATTTTCTGTTTTTATTTATTTTATTTTGTTTTTACATTTTCTATTTTCATGTTTTCATTTAAATTTTTAATATTTTCTGTTTTCATTATAATTTTCTGTTTATAGTTTTATTTGTATTTTTATTAATAAAGTTTTAGTAATTTTGTTGTGTTTTTGATGTTTGTTGTTTATTTAAATGTTTATATAGTCTTTATTAAGGTTATGTTTTTAGTTCTACTTGTTGTAAATTTTATTCATTTCAGTGCATGTTTATTTATGTTATGAACATATTTGTGTGGTTTTAAATTTAAGTACATTGCAATTTTTTGTTACTTTCATGCAAAGACATACATTACTGTTCAAAAGTCTGGGTTCGATAAGATTTTATTCTATTGATTGATTTTAAAAGAAGTCTCTTCTGGTCATCAAGGCTGCATTTACTTGATCAAAAAACAGTAAATATTATTACAATTTCAAATAAGTGTGTTCTATGTGAATATTTCTATGATGCGCAGCTGTATTTTCAGCATCATTTCTCCAGTCTTCAGTGTCACATGATCTTCAGAAATCATAATAATATGCTTCAGAAACATTTCTGATTATCATCAATGTTGAAAACAGTTGTGCTGCTTCATATTTGTGTGGAAAACTGATAGTCGTTAAGTTTTTTTCAGGACTCTTTAATGAATAGAAGTTGAAAACGACAGCATTGATTTGTAATAGAAATCTCTTGTGAGAATAGAAATGTCTTCTGTGTTTGTTCAGGAGCGCGGCTGATGTACGGCCCAGCCGACGGGAGAGAGATGTTCCTCCAGCTGGCCAAACTGTGTGGAGACCCAAACCTGGTGGGCACCAAACTGATGGACATGATCCCGACCGTCCCGCTGTCAGAGCTCAGCTGCAGTGAGTACAGACCGCTCTTACCCACAATGCTCTAGTCTCTCCCGACCGTCCCGCTGTCAGAGCTCAGCTGCAGTGAGTACAGACCGCTCTTACCCACAATGCTCTAGTCTCTACCCCGTCCCGCTGTCAGACTCGTCAGTGAGTACAGACGCTCTTACCCACAATGTCAGTCTCTAGCTCCCGGCAGAGCTGCTGCAGTGAGTACAGACCGCTCTTACCCACAATGCTCTAGTCTAGTCTCAGAGCTACCGACCGTCCCGCTGTCAGAGCTCAGCTGCAGTGAGTACAGACCGCTCTTACCCACAATGCTCTTCTCTACCCGTCCCGCTGTCAGAGCAGCTGCATGCAGAC
The DNA here is from genome assembly GCA_027422405.1 of Ptychobarbus kaznakovi. Taxonomy (NCBI): domain Eukaryota; kingdom Metazoa; phylum Chordata; class Actinopteri; order Cypriniformes; family Cyprinidae; genus Ptychobarbus; species Ptychobarbus kaznakovi. The sequence goes on from JAPDDN010000111.1 coordinate 44,919, forward strand.
CGCTCTAGTCTCTACCGACCGTCCCGCTGTCAGAGCTCGGCTGCAGTGAGTACAGACCGCTCTTACCCACAATGCTCTAGTCTCTACCGACCGTCCCGCTGTCAGAGCTCAGCTGCAGTGAGTACAGACCGCTCTTACCCACAATGCTCTAGTCTCTCCCGACCGTCCCGCTGTCAGAGCTCAGCTGCAGTGAGTACAGACCGCTCTTACCCACAATGCTCTAGTCTCTACCGACCGTCCCGCTGTCAGAGCTCAGCTGCAGTGAGTACAGACCGCTCTTACCCACAATGCTCTAGTCTCTACCGACCGTCCCGCTGTCAGAGCTCAGCTGCAGTGAGTACAGACCGCTCTTACCCACAATGCTCTAGTCTCTACCGACCGTCCTGCTGTCAGAGCTCGGCTGCAGTGAGTACAGACCGCTCTTACCCACAATGCTCTAGTCTCTACCGACCGTCCCGCTGTCAGAGCTCAGCTGCAGTGAGTACAGACCGCGCTTACCCACAATGCTTACCCACCGTCCCGCTGTCAATGCTCTAGTCTCTACCGACCGTCCCGCTGTCAGAGCTCAGCTGCAGTGAGTACAGACCGCTCTTACCCACAATGCTCTAGTCTCGACCGTCCCGCTGTCAGAGCTCAGCTGCAGTGAGTACAGACCGCTCTTACCCACAATGCTCTAGTCTCTACCGACCGTCCCGCTGTCAGAGCTCAGCTGCAGTGAGTACAGACCGCTCTTACCCACAATGCTTAGTCTCTACCCACCGTCCCGCTGTCAATGCTGCAGTTAGTCTCTACCAACCGTCCCGCTTGTCAGAGCTCAGCTGCAGTGAGTACAGACCACTCTTACCCACAATGCTCTAGTCTCTACCAACCGTCCCGCTGTCAGAGCTAGCTCGGCTCTACTGCAGTGAGTACAGACCGCTCTTACTCTCTACCCACAATGCTCTAGTCTCTACCCACAATGACCGTCCCGCTGTCAGAGCTCAGCTGCAGTGAGTACAGACCGCTCTTACCCACAATGCTCTAGTCTCTACCAACCGTCCCGCTGTCAGAGCTCAGCTGCAGTGAGTACAAACCGCTCTTACCCACAATGCTCTAGTCTCTACCAACCGTCCCGCTGTCAGAGCTCAGCTGCAGTGAGTACAGACCGCTCTTACCCACAATGCTCTAGTCTCTACCAACCGTCCCGCTGTCAGAGCTCAGCTGCAGTGAGTACAGACCGCTCTTACCCACAATGCTCTAGTCTCTACCGAACCGTCCCGCTGTCAGAGCTCAGCTGCAGTGAGTACAGACCGCTCTTACCCACAATGCTCTAGTCTCTACCAACCGTCCCGCTGTCAGAGCTCAGCTGCAGTGAGTACAGACCGCTCTTACCCACAATGCTCTAGTCTCTACCGACCGTCCCGCTGTCAGAGCTCGGCTGCAGTGAGTACAGACCGCTCTTACCCACAATGCTCTAGTCTCTACCGACCGTCCCGCTGTCAGAGCTCAGCTGCAGTGAGTACAGACCGCTCTTACCCACAATGCTCTAGTCTCAGCGACACTGACGGAGATTGCTCTTCCAGTTTTTGGATTAGTTTAGATTTACCCACAATGATTTTATTTTTGTTTACCGAGCGTTTGTCTAGTGAGTACAACCGCTCTTACCCACAATGTACCGTCAGTTTAATTTTGTTTTTATGGTAGTTATCAATTGTAGTTTTTTTTTCTTACCATTTTAATTATTATTATTTTATTTTTTTTGCATTGCACTGTCATTTAATATGATTAATTAGTTTAATTTAATTACTCTAGTTGTATTTTTTTCTTACCATTTTGATTAGTTTATAGTTGTTGTTTTTTTTTTATGTTTTTTTTAAATTTTTTTTTATTATTAAATTATTAGTTTTTATTAAATTATTATTTTTTTTATTCTGTATTGCACTGTCGTGTAATTCAATTAAATTAGTGTAATTTAATTACTGTAGTTGTAGTTTTTGTAATCCAGTTTTTGATTAGTTTAGTTTATTTAATTATTGTATTATTGTTTTATATTATTTTTTTTATTAATAATTATTCTTTAATGTACTGTCATGTAGCTTGTTTTTGTGTTTTACTGTTATAGTTTTCTTATCCCATTTTTAATTACATTTTGTATTGTTATATATTTTTTATTCTTTTGTTTTATATTATTTTATTGTTTTGTTTTTATTTTTACTTTAGTCATGTAATTTTTTTGATATTACCATAGATTCAATTAGCTTTTCATTCCCATTTTTGATTAGTTTAAATTTTTTCTTTTATAGAATTGTTTTATATTATTTTATTTAGTTTGTTAATTTATTATTCATTAATGGACAGTCATGTAACTTGATTGAGTTGTTACTATAGTATAGCTAGTTTTTTTCCTCCCGTCTTTCTTTTTATTTATTAATTGCTTGTTTTTATATCATTGTACATGTAATAATATGTAATGTAATACTCTATGTAATTTAATGTAGTGTTTGATTTAGTCTTACACAATAATTTTTCTCTGAATCCTTTTGTTATTAGTGTATTTGAGTGTATAAACTGCGAATGTCGGTGTGAAGGTATAAATATGAAGTGTTGGTGAATGTGAATGGTCTGTGCAGCTGTGGAGATCTTGATTCTGGCTCATGACTGCTTCAGTCTCACCTGTAACATGGAGGGGATCGTGAGGGTCCTGCAGGCGGCCAGACACCTGAGTCACACACACCTGGCTCACGGCGACGGCTACGGACTCCTGGTGAGCTCATGAAGGCCAGAAACCCTCTGAATCGTTCAGAAACCTGGAGGATCATTCGTGTTCCTCTCTCTACAGGTGCGTCTCCTCACAGGTATCGGCAGGTACAATGAAATGACGTACATCTTTGACCTGCTCCATCAGAACCATCGCTTCGAGATGCTGCTGAGGAAGAAGGTCGAGTCGGTGAGACTGTCAATGCATCTCATACAAAATACAGAAATTATGGAAATGTACAGGATAAGAAGCTTTGGAAGCTAGTTTCCAACAGTCAAATATTAAAAAGGTAATTACAACTTTTTATCTCGCAATTCAAATTTCAAAATTATTTAAAAAAACTCGCAATTCTGAGAAGAAAAGTCTGAATTATGAGATGAAAAGTTACCTTTTTAATTTGTTTTTATTCTGTGGCGTAAACAAAAAATAATTGTGAGATATAATCTCAGCGTCAGATTTGAGACTTTTTTTTTTCACAATTTTGACTTTTTCTCAAAATGTTGACTTTTTCTCGCAATTCTGAGTTTGTTAAATTGCAAGGGAAAAGTCAAAATTGTGAGATATTAACTCCGAATTGTGAGAGAGTCAAAATTGCGAGAAGAAAAAATACTTACGAGACAATAAAAATTGCAAAATATAATTGCAAGAAAAAAATTAATTGCGAGATATAAACTAAAAAGTGAGAAATGCTGAAAAAGTCAAAAAGTGTGATCTAACCTCAGAATTGCAAAAAAAAAGAAAAAAAAGAATTGAGATAAAAACTCAGAATTGCGAGACAATAAAAATTGCAAAATAGAATTGCAAGAAAAAAAATGGCGAGATATAAATGTAAAATTTAAAAAATGCAGAAAAAGTCAACAAAGTTAGATCTAAACTCAGAATTGCGAGACAAAAAAAAATTGAGAACTCAGAATTGCGAGACAAATAAAATAGAATAGCAAGAAATAGAAATAGCGAGATATAAATAAAAAAAATGCAGAAAAAGTCACAAAAGTGAGATCTAAACTCAGAATTGCGGGGAAAAAGAACTGCGAGATAAATAAAATTGCAAAAAAAGTCTAAACTCAGAATTGATAGAAAATAAAAAAGTGCGAGCTATAAATGTAAAATTGTGAGAAATAAACTAAAAAGACAAAATTGCGAGATATAAACTAAGAATTGCTAAAAAAGTCCGAATTGCGAAGAAAAGTCAAAATTGTGAGATTCACTTTTTGAGAAAATTGCACACACAAAAAAAGGAACAATTGCAAGGTATAAACTCAGATTTGCAAGGAAAAAAACATCTAAATTTCGAGGAAAAAGGCAACATTTGCGAGGTATAAACTCCGAACACTTTTATGTGAATATCTGTTAAAATGTGATTCATTCCTGTGATCAAAGCTGAATTTTCAGCATCATTACTCCAAATACTGAGGAGGACAGTGGAGTTGTTATTTTGCTGTATTTCCAAACTCCGTAAGTAAATATCCATTCAGATCTGAAATTGTGTGTCTGTGTGTGTGTGTGCCTGTGTCTGTGTGTGTGCCTGCGTGTGCGTGTGTGTGTGTGTGTGTGTGTGTGTGTCTGTGTCTGTGTGTGTGTGTCCTGTGTCTGTGTGTGTGCCTGCGTGTGCGTGTGTGTATGTGTCTGTGTATGTGTCTGTGTCTGTGCGCGTGTGTGTGTGCGTGTCTGTGTGAGACAGAACGTCATGCTGAAGACGGCTCTGTTGGACTACATCAAGCGTTGTCTGCCGGGCGACAGCGAGAAGCACAACATGGTGGCTCTGTGTTTCAGCATGCGGCGAGAGATCGGAGAAAACCACGAGGCAGCCGCGCGAACGCAGCTCAAGATCATCGAATCGCAGCCCTGGGGTGAGAAACACTGCAAAACTACATCAGACACAAATCAGAATGGTTGTGCGGATTGCTTGATTAAATGGGTTTGAATATGGTAATTTGGCTGGTTTTGAATGTAAAGACTGATGTTTCTGTGTCTGGTGTGTTGTGTTTGTGTGAGCAGCGGTCACGGCAGAGCTGAAGAACGCTCTTCTGAAGGTCCTGACTTTACTGAAAGACGCCGCTGAGAGCTACTCCAAGGTATTTCATTACAATTCATTTACCTATTCGCATGATTCATATTAACAGATGTTTTATGAAGTGAGGCCAGATTTACATTTTGTTTTTTAAATCGTAGATCAATTGAAAAACACTTTTTTATGTGTTTGTTTTTTATTTCTCTTCATATTTATTATTTATTGATTTCTCTTAATTTTTTTATCTATGCATTTCTATTCATATTTTTTTCTGAAAAAATACATGGTATCGGTTAATATGTTTATTTATTTATCTTCTCTTCTAATTTATTTATTTTCTTGTTTATTTTCAATCTTTTCCAGTCAATCATGATTTAATAGTTGTTTGGGGGGGATTTAAAATTAGAAATATATTGATATTTTTAATTCATTTATTTAAGATTTTATTTTGTTTTTTTATTTTATTTATTTATTCAAACATTTCCAGTTGTTAATGATTTAAAATAGTTTTTGAGGAGTGAATTAAAATTTGAAATATATTGATATTTATTTTTTAATCATTTATTTTAATTTATATTTTATTTGTTTATTTATTTATTCAAACATTTCCAGTTGTTAATGATTTAAAATAGTTTTTGAGAAGGGAATTAAAATAAATATTTATAATTTTAGTAGTTGTTGCTTATTTAATTATTTTATATTTTGGGTTATATTTTTCACTTTATTTCATTGTTTCGTGTCATTTTTTAATTCTGTAACATACTGTCATAATAACTGCGTTACTGTTGTGTACTTAGTTTTCTCTTCCCATTTTTAATTAGTTTAAATTAGAATCCAATTCAATTTAAGGTTGCTTTGGAAGAAATCAACATGACTTCAAAATGACTATTTCTTGTTTACGCTCCTAGTTTTATTGTGCATCATTCATCAGTGCGCTTGAAAGAAACCTTACACTGATGAGGAAGAGTCTTTAATATGAGACCTGATAGTAATGTGTGTGTGTGTGTGTGTGTGTGTGTGTGTGTGTGTGGTGTGTGTGTGTGTGTGTGTGTGTGTACGCGTGCGTGTGTGTGTATGTACGTGTGTGTGTACGTGTGCGTGTGTGTGCGCAGTGCGTGTGTGTGTGCGCGTGTTGTGTGTGTGTGTGTGGTGTGTGTGTGTGTGTGCGCGTGTGTGTGTGTGCGTGTGTGTGTGTGTGTGTACGCGTGTGCGTGCGTGTGTGCGTACGCGTGCGCGCGTGTGTGTTTCAGGACTCCTGTGTGCGTCAGGCTGTGAAGTGTGTCAAACTGGCCAAACTGGTGACTCTGCAGCTGCACCTGGTGAATCAGGGACAGGATCAGCGCGTCATCAACCTGCGTCCAGCAGACCTCCAGAGCACCCTCGTGTCTTTACCGCGCTGTTACCAGGTTTCACTCCTACAGAAATACTCTTCTGCTGCTGTTTGACTCGTTCATTCAGACACAAACGAAAACCCTGTCATCGTTATACTTACAGCCGCACATTTCTGTCAACACTTTAAAGATCATGTTTTGCAAGATTGCACATTTTTTTATTTTTTTATTTGTCTTTCTGTGTTATTATATATATGTAAATATATTAACTTTTATTTATTTCTGTTCAGAATTATTTATTTGTTTTTCTTATTTAATCATTTATTTGTATCTTAATTTTGTTTAATTTACTTTGTCTTCATAATTTTTTTATTTATCTATTTCTCTTCTCTTATTTTTCTCTTCATATTTTGCAGTTTTAACCTGTTTCACATCTTTTATTTATGAATTTATTAATATTCTTTATATTTATATTTTATAATTACTTTATATTTATAATTATTTTTAATTATCTTATTTATGTTTATCTAATTAGTTTTATTTCTCTTCAAATTAGTTTATCTTCATATATAGTTATTTATTTTCATATTTATTTATCTTATTAATTTGTATTTCTCTTCATATTGGTTTATCTTCATATATTTATTTATGTTCATAGTTTGCTGCATTTTAACCTGTTTTATGCCATGTAAATTATCATGGTATTTGGCATGGCATACATTTTATTTATTTATTATTTAAATCCATTTGTTCATGATTTACCTGATACAGCTTAAGGCTAATAATTTATTTAGGATAATTAATATTGTTTTAAAGAGCAGTTACACGGCCTTTTGGCTGTCAGGCTCCAAAAAGGACAAAAAAACAGCACAAATCTGGATTAAGAGAAATGCAAATGACCATATGCCATTTCATATCCATATTCCAGTGAAGCAAACTGAGCTAAATGTGAGCCATTGGCTCTCTTAAGTCTGGTAAATGGCGACAGGTTTGGGTTTTGGGGTGAACTGTTTCTTTAAGAGCGACTCCGCAGCAGTGTAACGAGACGATTGGAGAGTAATGCTTTTACTCTCTCACGGCTCTGGCTGTGTCTCCGGCAGGTGCTGGTTCTGGCCGAAGCGTACGACTACAGTCTGGACTGGGCCGAGCTCCTCTATCAGAAGGTGATCCTCAGAGGAGACTTCATCTTTCTGGAGGAGTTCAAGCGGCACCGAGCGCTGAGCGCCGGCCTGTTCCAAGACATCTCCAAGAAGTGAGTCGGATCTGATATCACCTGTTTCTGACACGCACGTGCTTTATATTATTAGACCGCTTTCTGGAATACTTGATTGTAATTGGTCAACTTTGGAGTCAAATAAATATGAATAAAATAAAATCTATAATACATAAAAAATTATAATAATACACAAAAAATTAAATTCAACCGTTAAAACTATTGTTTTTATTATTATATAATGGAAATATAATGTTATTGGATTAATACAGTAATTTTGATTGATTTGTATTTGGTCCGTGGTGTTATTTTGGAGTAAGATATTTATAAATTACATTTAAAAAATTTGTAAAATGCCAAAAATAATTAATGAAATACACAAAAAATCGAATCATATGTTGTTTTCTATTATTATAAATGTAATATTGTTTTATTAATATTGTATTTTTTCTATTACCGCGTCATTGTAATTGGTCTATGGTGTCATTTTGGAGCCAAATATTTGCCAAATATTTGTAAATACAATAAAAAAAAATTCAAACAAAATAATTTTGCCTCGCATATTATTATATAATATAAATATAATATTATTTTATTAATGTCATTTTTCCGAATCTGGAATCATATTTAAAATATAAAATATATAAAATTAATTAAACTAAACTACAATCTTATATTATAATATAAATGTAATTATATTAATAATGGTCATTTTTGTTACTACTTGGTTGTAATTTGTCAATTTGGAGTCAAATGTTTGTAAATAAAATAAAAAAACCTCTATAAAACAATAATACACAAATAAAATTCAACCGTTAAAACTATTGTTTTTATTATTATATAATTGAAATATAATGTTATTGGATTATTACAGTAATTTTGATTGATTTGTATTTGGTCTGTGGTGTTATTTTGGAGTCAATTATTTATAAATTACATTTTAAAAATTAGTAAAATGCAAAATATAATTAATGAAATACACAAAAAATCTAATCATGTTATTTTCTATTATTATATTATTATAAATGTAATATTGTTTTATTAATATTGTATTTTTTATAATTAAATATTTGTAAATACAATTTCAAAAAATGAAATAAATTAAAACAAAACAAATTTGCCTCGCATATTATAATATATAATATAAATATAATATTATTTTATTAATGTCATTTTTCCGAATCTGGAATCATATTAAAATATATAAAATTAATTAAACTAAACTACAATCTTATATTATAATATAAATGTAATATTATATTAATATGGTCATTTTTGTTACTACTTGGTTGTAATTGGTCAATTTTGGAGTCAAATGTTTGTAAATAAAATAAAAGTATTAAAATAATACACATAACAAAATTATTTCAACTGAAATACTATTTACACCTAATATAATATTATTTTATAATATATTCTAATTATTATAATATAATAATTATTGATTGGAATTGGCCAATGATGCCATTTTTTATTAAAATTAAATTAAAATTGCACGTAATAAATAATTTCAACACAAATAATATTTAATATTTAATATTGTTTGTCTGTATATATATGTGTATGTACGTTCATACACTTTCGCTCAAAAGTTTGGGATCAGTAAGATGTGTAATGTTTTATTGAAGAAGTTTCTTCTGCTCATTAAGGCTGTATTTATTAGATCAAAAATAAAAAATATATATATTATTTAAAATAGTATTGCAATGTAAAATAAGTTTTCTATTTTTAATATACTTTCAAATATAAAAAGTGATGTGCAGCTGTATTTTCAGCATCATTACTGCAGTCTTCAATGTCACATGATCTTCAGAAATCATAATAATATGATGATTTATTAGTAATGTTAAAAACCTTAATATAGTTTTTTGGGACGTGATACTTTTTTCTTTGATTCTTTGATGAAAACAAAGTTAAAAAGAGCAGCATTTGTTCAAAATATAATTATTTTCTAACCAAATAATATTTACTATGACTTGTATTCATTTAACACATCCCTCCTGAATAAAAGTATTAATTTCTTCTTGTTTTTTTTTTTTTTTTACTGACCCCAAACTTTTATACAATAGCATTGTAAAGCAACATTTCTCATATATATATATTATTTATGCGCCAAAGTTTTGTCACGTCTGCACTCCTTCCTTGTGATGTAAAATATTGAGTCGAGATCTTTTCTGGTCTCCGTGTGTATTCATAGAAAGGTGTTTGTCACGTGGTTCTCTGGAGTAGATTTGAACGGGTTGGTTTTGTGTTTTGTCAGAATGTCTCATCACAAAGCGCCGGCGAGCTCCAGTCAGAATCTGAAGAAGCTTCTGTCTCACTGCGAGGACGTTTACACGCATTATAAACTGGCCTACGAGCACAAGTTCCTGGACGTGGCCAACATGCTGCTGCAGGACTCCAAGACCAACAGCTTCCTGAAGGACCGGCTGGGCACCTGATGCCCGAAACCCCCCCCCGATCCAGCTAAACCTGAGCTAACCCTCGGCACCACCACAGCGCTTTACACTGGAGTCTGCTCTAACTGCAGCGCTTCAATATATGGACTCAGCAAAACTCATATTCAGAGCAATTCTTTCTCTTCTGATTTATTTCCAGTAAAAGTGATTTTGGGCCGTTTTCAGGCGTCTGTGTTTATGTCCTGATTGCAGAAGTATTTACCCCATTAACACGGTAAAATGCTGTTTTGCTGCAAGAGCTGGGTGTGTTTGATGCAGGATGAGACATATTTTACAACATATTATATTTTTCTGCATTTTCAAGTATTTTTAGTGCTGAGATTGATAGTGGAGAAACGTAATGATGTTCTTTAGGACTCTTAAATAGGGCCATGTATGTGATTTTCACAAATTGTGTTTTAATTTCTTTCCAAATTCCAAAATTAGTTTAGATTCCTCTTTTTATTTCTGGGCTCCATTTAAATGTTTAAATGAATATTAGTAATAAAAAACATGTCTAATTATTAAAATGTATTAATCTTTTTATGAAACAAAAATTACATTTTAAAGACCTATGAAATCCATTTTTATTTTTTGTTTAGAGTTCTAGGGTTTCCCCCAATTTTAATCTTTCTGGGCTCTATTTTAATTGTTAAATTACATTTTTGTAATAAAACATGTCTAAATTAATTTAAATCATGAAACTTACACAATTTAACAACAATTTAAGTTAAAAAAAAACTTTTTTTGTGGCCTACAGAATTCATTTGACTTTTTTAGTTTTTTTTAATATAAATCTTGTTTTTGTTTGTTTCTTTATTCAGTTTACATTTTAGTAATCAAAAGGCATTTTTAATTAATTGAAATCATAAAACGTATACCGTTTCACAACAATTTAATAAAAGTTTGACAAAATAAAAATGTTTAGGGCCCACTTATTATTATTTTTTTTCATTTTTAAGTTGTATTTTTCTGGAAGTAGTGTATGTGGAGAAGAGGAGGGGTCCCAGAACCGAGCCCTGGGGAACCCCAGTGACCAATTGATGTTTTGTGTATACCTCCCCTCCCCAGGCCACCCTGAAAGACCTTCCAGTGAGATAGGATTCAAACCAGCGAAGTGGAATCCCAGTGATGTCCAGTGATGAGAGGGTGGACAGGAGGATCTGATGATTGACCGTGTCAAAAGCGGCAGACAGATCCAACAGAATGAGGACTGATGATTTGCAATCCGCAGGGTTTCAGTGACTGAGAGTAGCGCGGTCTCAGTTGAATGTCCACTTCTGAAACCTGATTGGTTAGCGTCCAAATGTTTGTTCTGTGAGAGAAATTGTGATACCTGTTTGAAAACAACTCGTTCAAGTGTTTTCGCTATGAATGGAAGGAGAGAGACAGGTCTGTAGCTATCTGTAAGTTAAGTGTGATTTAATTCAATTTTAGTAATCAAAAGGCATATCTAATTAATTGAAATCATACCCTTTAACAACAATTTATTCATTTTATTTTAATTGCTTTTTAGGTACCTATAATAGTCAATTAAATTTTTTCTCAAATTCCCTTTTTTCTTAAAATTTGTGTTTTAAGTTTTTTATTGATTCCATTTTAATGGTTTAATTAAAGCTTGTCTAATCAATTGAATTTATCACATTTTGTAAAGTAATAGGACCCTATGTTTTATTTTACTTATGAAAGATATTGTATTATTCTGGTTTTATATTTTCTGCCATACCCCCCCCCCCGTCCCCCGTCCCCCGTCACCACCACCACCACCACGCACACACACACACACAAAAACTACATTTCATACTGCATAATGCAAAATTAAGGGCTTTTCGTGTTTCCGAAACTAAAAATATATAGTAGAGGTGGGCATAGATTAATTTTTTTAATCTAGATTAATCTAGATTAATTTTGGAATTAATCTAGATTAAAATGGCTCATTTGAATTCTGCCGAAGGCATTCAGAATATGTGTGCTACCCAAATAATGACTAAAAGTAAGTCTTTGAGAACGGTTTCTCAAGCCAGGTGGCGCATTAGACCAGGGGCTCATCTCCTGTTTCCAAAATGCATCACAAACTTTAATCTCTTCCCGTCCCAATCCCACAAAAAAACTGGAGGAAAATCCCGTTCCACTCCCGGAAGAATGACTCCCATTCCCTCCCACTCCCGTGTTGTTGTTGTTTTTTTTTTGCTGATAACTGTCAATTACAGTAAAATTATAGTACAGATCACAGCGTGCCCACCTTATTAGTTGAATAAAAACCCAAAATGTCGTTTTTTGTTATTATATTGAACTGAAAGCCATCTTATTATGCACAGTGTTGCACAGATTAAATTGAATGTAAATCATCCATGCTAACACACACGTCTTCTATTTTTTTTTTTGACATTTCACTCTCTATAGATATATTTTTCTATGTACTGTATTTTTAGATATATTCGAGTTTCGAAGTTTCTCGCTCAAGTTCACATGAGACCTAAAGCGCATCCTGTTTGCTTAAAAGCGCAACGTTTCGTTGTTATTCTGAGTGCACACAAATAAACGTAGAGTCTTTACAGATTCGAAAGATGTATTAGGCTACTTTTATCTGTATGACCAAGAATGACGGAGATTTTAAGAGCAAGTGAGCGCACCGGAGCCTGTCTTGCAGCAAACGCGCTTCCACACAAACACTTCAATAGCGCACATTTCTCTAGGTTAACATCATATTGAGCGGCCATGTAACGTTGCTACTACATACATCTTTCAGATGAAAAGCCATATTTGAGGTTGATGAATGATAGGTGAGCGTTTGGATGTCCTGCCCGATTGTATTACCACACAGACCAGCTGTTAACAATCTGTCCATCACGGACTGCGAGCCTCTAGTTCGAAGACTCGTTCTCGCCCCCTACAGTGCAATTCGGCTAGGTATACATCCGCGCTAAAATATCAGGGTGAAAGTCATCATAGCTTGCGTAGTATAGACCCAGCTCCCAACCCAACTTTGAGAATAGATTAACGGCGATATTTTTTTTATCGCCGATAAGAGTCTCACGTTAACGCAGCACGTTAACGCCGATAACGGCCCACCACTAATATATAGTGAGTAAAACTGAATATCTTGGATTTTTTCTCTTTTTATATCTTTCATTTTTTGATCATTTTTGCTCTTTTTATATCTTTCATTTTTGGATCATTTTTTGGTTTTTGCGGGACTTTGATTTTGCCACACACACGGCAACGGCAAACACGCTGATTTACTTCCGGTTTGTCGTTGACGCGTGTTCTGAGCTGAATCTCCGCCAAACCAATTGTTTATCGTCTATTTTCTATCTTAAATTCCGATTTGATACACAATAATTTGTGTTTCTATAACGTGTGAATATATTCCCGATCGCATTCTGCAACGAGAATAATCAGAGCTTGTTATCGCAAGTTTTATTTTGATTTCCCAAGTCTGCTATTAGCTTTAGCCCGTTAGCAAAGCCAGCGCGGGTTCCGCTAACACAGCTAATACCCCTTTTTCACACACGCATACACACATTTAACATTGTTTCACTGTTACTTGCTTAAATGGCAGATTCGTGTCTACCTTTGTGTGCAGGTGAGGACACGTTCGAGCTGCATTCGGCGCAGCTGGAGCTGGAGACCGTGGAGACACGGATCCGCGAGCTGCTTGGGAAACAAGCCCAGCTGAGGAAACGGATAGCAACGCTGGAAACATCTCGGGCTGACGCTCATAAGTCCGGGGTAAGTATGCAGCGCGCTGCTAACGCTCCCACCACCTCTACTCCGTGTGTTTCTCTGCACAGGCCCCGTGCACCCGGGACGCGATCGTCACAGATGGCCTTCACTCCGGCGCCGGGAAACCACGGACCCTGGGTGCAGCAGCGGAAGACGCGATCCAGGCCCCGGGCGACGACTTCTCCCCCCCCGGTCTTCGACATCTCATCCCGGAACCGCTTCGCCCCTCTCTGCGAGACTGATCGCGACGCTGTGGTCATCGGAGACTCAATCGTCCGGCATGTCCGTGCTACATTAGCTGAAGGTAAAGTGCACACTCATTGTCTCCCTGGTGCTCGTGTTCTTGATGTTTCTGTGCAGATACCCGCGATCCTGAAGGATGACGAGAGCATTGCAGCTGTTGTGATTCACGCGGGGGCTAACGACACCAAGCTGCGGCAGACGGAGACACTGAAGAGGGACTTCAGGAGCCTGATCGAGACAGTACGCAGCACATCGCCAGCGACGACGATCATCGTGTCAGGACCTCTTCCCACGTATCGACGAGGACACGAACGGTTCAGTAGACTGTTTGCTTTAAATGAATGGTTGTTTTCATGGTGTACAGAGCAGAAAATTCTCTTTGTCAATAATTGGAATCTTTTCTGGGAGCGTCCTAGGCTATTTCGTGCTGATGGCCTGCACCCCAGCAGAGTCGGTGCGGAACTCCTGTCGGACAACATCACCAGGACGCTACGCTCCATCTGACTAGTAAGCCAATTCTCCAATAACAGCTATGATGACTTTTGTTCTACCCACTTAAATGATAAAGGTACTTGCAGTGTCCAATCTATACAGACTGTGTCTGTTCCCCGAATATTGAGTTCAAAAATATATAATTTAATGCAGGATCTAGAACAAATCTGATCGTGATTAAACCAGAAAAATGCAAAATAAATGAACAAAAACAATTTTTAAAACTTGGGCTCCTAAATATCCGATCACTCACACCGAAAGCAGTTATTGTAAATGAAATAATCACAGATAATAGTTTTGATGTACTCTGTCTGACTGAAACCTGGCTTAAAACAAATGATTATTTTGGTCTAAATGAATCTACTCCACCAAGCTACTGTTATAAGCACGAGCCTCGTGAGACTGGTCGTGGCGGCGGTGTTGTCGCAACAATATATAGTGATATTCTCAATGTTACTCAGAAAACAGGATACAGGTTTGACTCATTCGAAATACTTATGCTCAATGTTAAACTGTCAGATAAGCAAAATAAATCTGTCCTATCTCTTGCTCTGGCTACTGTGTATAGACCGCCAGGGCCATATACAGATTTTCTAAAAGAATTTGCAGATTTCCTCTCAGACCTATTGGTTACTGTCGATAAAGCACTAATTGTTGGAGATTTTAACATTCACGTTGATAATACAAATGATGCGTTAGGACTTGCGTTTACTGACCTAATAAACTCTTTTGGTGTCAAGCAAAATGTCACCGGGCCCACGCATCGTTTTAATCATACGCTAGATTTAATAATATCGCATGGAATAGATCTAACTGATATAGATATCATACCTCAAAGTGATGATGTTACTGACCATTTCCTTGTATCGTGCATGCTGCATATTACTGATATTAACTATATGGCTCCGCGTTATCGCCCAGGCAGAATTATTATTCCAGCCACTAAAGACAGATTCACAAATAACCTGCCTGATTTATCTCAACTGCTCTGTGTACCCATAAATACAGATGAACTAGACACAATTACTAGCAACATGGGAACTATTTTCTCCAATACGTTAGAAACTGTTGCACCCATCAAATTAAAAAAGGTTAGAGAAAAACGTGCTGCGCCATGGTACAACAGTTATACCCATTCTCTCAAGAAAGAAACTCGTATTCTTGAGCGCAAATGGAGAAAAACTAACTTGGAAGTCTTTAGAATTGCGTGGAAAAACAGTATGTCCAGCTATAGACAGGCTCTAAAAACTGCAAGAACCGAGTATATCCGCAAACTCATAGATAATCACCAAAACAATCCAAGGTTTTTATTTAGCACAGTGGCTAGATTAACAAATAAACAGATGTCACCCGATCTAAATATTCCCTCACAGTTTAATAGTAATGACTTTATGAATTTCTTTACTGAAAAAATAGATAATATCAGAAATACAATAACAAACGTAGATTCTACAGCGTCTAGTACTTCAGCTTCATTCATCGCACCCAAAGAAAAACTGCAGTACTTTACAACTATAGGACAGGATGAGCTAAATAAACTTATCACTGCATCTAAACCAACAACATGTTTATTAGATCCTGTACCGACTAAACTATTGAAAGAGTTGTTACCTGTTGCAGAACAACCGCTTCTCAATATTATTAACTCCTCGCTATCTTTAGGTCACGTCCCAAAACCATTTAAGCTGGCAGTTATTAAGCCTCTTATTAAGAAACCAAAATTAGATCCTTGTGAACTGGCAAATTACAGGCCCATTTCAAATCTTCCGTTTATGTCGAAAATATTAGAAAAAGTAGTGTCTGCTCAACTGTGCTCTTTTCTGCAAAAAAATGATATCTATGAAGAATTTCAGTCAGGTTTTAGGCCCCGTCATAGCACAGAAACTGCACTTGTTAAAATTACAAATGACTTGCTTCTTGCGTCAGACAAAGGCTGCATCTCGCTGCTAGTTTTACTTGATCTTAGTGCTGCGTTCGACACTATAGATCATGACATACTGATAGATCGAGTACAAAACTATACAGGTATTCAAGGGCAGGCTCTAAGATGGTTTAGATCCTACCTGTCCGATCGCTACCACTTTGTTTATTTAAACGGGGAGTCATCTCAATTATCACCAGTAAAGTATGGAGTACCACAAGGATCTGTCCTAGGTCCTCTATTATTTTCATTATATATGTTGCCCCTTGGTAATATTATTAGAAAATACGGGATTAGTTTCCATTGTTATGCTGATGACACTCAACTATATATCTCAACAAAACCAGATGAAACTTCTGAACTATCTAAGCTAACAGAGTGTGTTAAAAATATAAAAGATTGGATGACCAGTAATTTTCTCCAATTAAATACAGATAAGACCGAGATATTACTTATTGGACCTAAAGACAGTAGACAGAATCTCTTGGATTACAATTTGCAACTAGACGGATGTAATGTTACTTCCTCTACAGTTAAAAATCTGGGTGTTATATTAGACAGCAACCTATCTTTTGAAAATCATATTTCCAATGTTACAAAAACAGCATTCTTCCATCTTAGAAACATCTCCAAGCTACGGAACATGTTAAGTGTTTCTGATGCAGAAAAGTTAGTTCATGCATTCATGACCTCTAGACTGGACTATTGTAATGCACTACTAGGTGGTTGTCCTGCATCTTCAATAAACAAGCTACAGATAGTACAAAATGCTGCGGCTAGAGTCCTTACCAGGTCAAGAAAATATGACCATATTACTCCAATTTTACAGTCTCTGCACTGGCTACCTATTAAGTTTCGTATCAGTTACAAAATATTATTACTTGCCTATAAGGCCCTAAATGATTTAGCTCCTGCGTACCTAACTAATCTTCTATCACGCTACAATCCAACCCGCTCCCTTAGGTCGCAAAACTCTGGACTCTTGGTAGTACCTAGGATAGCAAAGTCCACTAAAGGAGGTAGAACTTTTTCATATCTGGCTCCTAAACTCTGGAATAGCCTTCCTGATAACGTTCGGGGTTCAGACACACTCTCTCTGTTTAAATCTAGATTAAAGACACATCTCTTTAGCCAAGCATACATATAATGCACCTCACAATCTTGTACTGCTAGTCTTTCTGAACAAATGCACTTTATTATGCATTAGCTTGGGTTATACTGATAATTTCATCCAGGGTTATTCCTGGATGGAACAACTGCTACGCTAATTGTCTTATTGTTTCTATGTTTCTGCCACGGGATTAACATCCCGTGGTAGCTAGGAATTACACAAGCTTCAGTCTGGATCCAACCCTTAAACGATCTGAGACGACCGAACACCTGAGAAGAGATGATGACAACCCTTTGGAGGACCTCAGAGGAAGCCAACCATCAGCAATTCTACTGACACATAGATGAGCCCCAGAGACAGATCTCCAGTGAGGAACTCGTCACCTAGACATCCATCGGGTAAAGACCACTGGAACCAGTGGACTGCTTACACTCTGACTTTGCTGCAGTTGGAACAAACTACTGGTTTGTTCTGGCCGGAGGGGAACTGGCCCCCCGACTAAGCCTGGTTTCTCCAAGGTTTTTTCTCCATTCTGTCACCGATGGAGTTTTCGTTCCTTGCCGCTGTCGCCTCTGGCTTGCTTAGTTGGGGAATCTTCATTTCCAGCAATATCATCGACTTGATTGCACAAATATTATTTAAACTGAACTGAGCTGGACAATGCCATCACTAAATTCAATAATGAAATGCATTCAGCTGAAAATTGAGTGTTAAATCCTATCATTTTACATTATTGACACAACCTGCCTATGTTGATACTGTGCAGTGCTTTGTTACAATTTGTATTGTTAAAGGCGCTATATAAATAAAGGTGACTTGACTTGACTATATCTGGAAATATTTTTTCCCTGGATTTATGATTGAATACAAATGTTTTACCAAAAACGAAATCATAGGGCTCTGCTTAATGGCTAAACTCCAGTAATATGGGCATGATGAGGTGATGGTGCTTTATTTCTTGACGGGTCTGTGCTGTTGTATTCGTGCTGCAGTATCTGAGCGTCGGCACTAGATGTCTCTGATGACTCTCAGCGGGAGGAAGATCATGTTTCTCTCATTCCCAGGGTGCAGAAGCACTTTATATCACTCACCGTCCCATCAGTGTGCGTTTAGTGCAAATACTATCTGAAGGAGTTGAATTTCAGCTGCTGTGAGTTATACAGAGATTGATGGTCAGGAATAAAGTGTCACTGTGGCCCATTGAGAGACAAATCAATGATTTAAGGATTTATTTCCACCTTCCTAAAAATAGACGACCACTCAAGACCAAATGAAAGCACTTCTACTATTATATTTCAATAAATACACAGCCAAATAGTTATACATTATAATGGTTAAAAATATAGTGAGGCACATTCAATATCCTGTTTCTTAAACCTCGAAATAAAGTTGTATATTTAAACTTTTTTTTTATTACATGACAAATATTTAAGATTAAGCCCAAAAAAATATATTTCAATGTGTATATAACTACTTTAAATAATTTTTTATTCTTATTTTGTTACATTTTCTGCCCCCATAAAAAATGCATGTCATACTGCATAATGAAAATTAAGGGTTTTTTTTGTTTCCGAAACTAAAAATATACAGTGAGGAAACTGAATATCTTGGATTTTTCCTCTTTTTATATCCGGAAATAAACAACATAGTATGTTTAAACATTTTAAAGAAAAATTAAATGACAAATTAATATTTACTATTATTTAAGACCACAATGTAAGTACACATTTGAAAAGATAAACAATATATTTATATTATCTGCGTGATTTATGTCCACAAGCTTTAAATTAAGAGTTTAAAACTTCAGACAAGATGAATCATCTCTAAAAACTTGCGCTTTTTAAAAAAGTAGGTGAAAGCTTTGTCTTTGCCAGTAATATGATATAGCAGATATTACGTTATGAGTCACACACTGAAGGAAGAAGTGACTCGGTTCTGGAGGCGATGATCAGATGATCTGCTAGTTTCATCTTTTGACACGGACTGTTATTCTCTAATGGGCCGTTCACACACTTTACAGAGCAATAAAACCCCAGTATTAGAGCAGAAAAACCCAAAACAGCTGCAAACTCACATTTACAGCATTTAATGGTCTGTAATAGAGTTGATTTTGTCTTTGCCACAGTTATTATAGTTAACTAAAACCATAAAACAGCTGGTGTTGCTTGAAATGTGTGTGTGTGTTTATATATATAATGTATGTGTATACACAGTATCTCCCAGAAGTGAGTACACCCCTCACATTTTTGTAAATATGTTATTATATTTTTTCATGTGACAACACTGAAGAAATGACACTTTGCTACAATGTAAAGTAGTGAGTGTACAGCTTGTATAACAGTGTAAATTAGCTGTCCACTCAAAATAACTCAACACACAGCCATTAATGTCTAAACCGCTGGCCACAAAAGTGAGTACACCATTAAGTGAAAATGTCCACAATATAAATGTGTATTAATATATATTTATATGTATTTATTTATTTATTTACGTTAATTTATTGTTAAGTCAATGTATTTGCCCAATTAATATTCAGGTATTCATTTATTTATGTATGTATTATTTCTATTTAAATCATGCATGAGCTTTGTTTAATAAGGAACTTGAAACTTAAGCAGGTTTATTTCCAGATTTATTTCAATTTGTAATAATATGAACTAATTAAAATTATACAAGTTATCAATTTATAAAATAAATAAATAAACGAATTCATGTGAATTAATATTAAATTATATTATTCTATTTTATATAATAAAAATTACAAACGTATTATAAAACCACAATCAAATATAATAGCCTACAACTAAAATATCCCTCAGGCACATTGGATATCTTGTTTTTTCCTCCTTTTTTAATTTA
>JAPDDN010000111.1:70000-71174 GCA_027422405.1 Ptychobarbus kaznakovi
CGTGACATTTAGAGCCGATCTCAAGCTCTTTCTGGCATTTGAAGATGACGTCTGCTCTGTGTGTGTTTCAGGATGAGAAGAACCAGGTTCTGACAACCAACATCTGGCTTCAGCTGGTGAGACACACGGCATGTTATCATCTCAAAAACTCATTTATTCACAGTGAAAACTGTTATATATCAGATTATACACTAACTTTCTCAAGATTGCAGTTAATGTTCTGCTCACTAAAGCTGCTTTTATTTCTTCTTTATGTAATATTGACATGCTATAATTACATTTTTTTTTAATAATTATTATTGTTGTATTTTCTCTTATATTAATTTTTATTTTACATGTAAATATTACAATAATTGTAATATTATTTTTTATAATATTAATGTTAGATGCAAATTGTATTTATTTATAAAGTGTAAATATTTTATGATTGGGTCCTATATATTGTGTGTGTATAAATATATATATATATCTATATATATATATAAAAAATTGGACATAATAAATGTTTACATTTAATAAATTGTATTAAATAAAAATTGCAAAGAATATATGAAGAAATATCAGTTACACACTCAGTTTACATTTTGCAATAAAAATTGTTAGTATTTCCTGAAAATAAGGTGACACGACGAAAATTACACACAGTAGAAATTATATTATATTGAGTTGTTGTGGTTCAACATGTTTAATTTATCATTTTTAAATAAAGTTCTGAACATAAATGAAATTCTTTATAGAAATATACAAATGAATAAAGCACTTATTTTGCTGCAAGTTATTAATTTACACTTTTAGTTTTGTTTTTTTACAAGTATTTTTTGAAGAAAATGTTACAAGAGGAAGATCCTTGGTGGGTCTTAGCAACAAGGCAAAAATGACTGAGTTTGATTGATTATAGACACATCTTACCCCGCTCTGCCATTTATAAAAGTCGATAAACCTGGTTCTACATCATCATCTGTGTGGCCGTCCCTGTTGGATTAGACGGATCATGTGACGTCTCTCCACTAATGAATGTGATTTGTCCAGGCTGTAATATCACGTCTAATCAAACACGTCTGCATGTGTCTCACTGAAGAGCTGGAGTGGCTTGTGTCTCTGAAAGCATGCTGGGAAAGACAGGTGGTTATTTTGAGTAGATGTGGAGGAAACCCAGTGGATCTGGCTTTCCTGA
>JAPDDN010000644.1:0-132301 GCA_027422405.1 Ptychobarbus kaznakovi
TCTCTACTCATATGTCTCTGCTATTTGTGCATTATCATCAAGGTGAAGTCCTCAGCAGTCAGGGTGAGCTCCGGCAAACGGAGGCAATCTGAGAAGAGGGTGACGCGTATGGTGTCCATTGTGGTTGCAGTTTTTGTGTTCTGCTGGCTGCCTTTCTACATCTTCAATGTGACATCGGTCACAGGCACCATTAGCACCACGCCTTTTTTAAGGAGTATGTTTGCCTTCGTCGTGGTGCTAGGATACGCCAATAGCTGTGCGAACCCAATATTGTACGCTTTCTTGTCAGAGAACTTCAAAAAGAGTTTCCAGAATGGTCTGTGCTTGAAAAAAGCAGGTGCATTGGATGGGGCTGAACGCACTGATAGAAAACAGGACAAGCCGCGAATCAGGAATGAGCCAACAGAAACTCACAACACTCTGCTCAATGGAGACCTGCAAACCAGCATGTGAAAAAACAAAGGTCATTGCTCAGCAAACTATGGATTTGAAATCAATAGAAACTGTGTTCTCTACAAATAGAGTAAGAGGAGTGACTGTAAAACCAGCAAATATGGTTTCCATTTAAAAGCCCACTGGCTTAGTTTCCCAAAGTTACAAACTCTAATGGATGTTTGGTCATCTTGCCATATTTCCCATTCTTTGGTTAAAACCTGCAAAATACATTTGGTGACACTTTAGTTTAGGAGCAATTGTTAACATATTGTCTGTTTATTAGTACTTATAAAGCACATATTCTGCATGAACATATTCTACATCCCTAAAACTACTAAAGGTAGTTGTTAGGTTTAGGTATGGGGTGGATTAAGGGATCTAATATCTGACCCTGGACACACACACACACAACACACACACACACTTAAAATTATATGAAAAACAGATGATTGAAATAAATGATAAACTCTAAATACTCAAGCTTTTCTCTTTGTAACTTGTCCTTCAGGTTTGATTCTAATCATAATGTAACATTATTGAAAAACTGATATTTTTTCAGTTCTAAAAATGCTAAACTTTGACAAAAAGTATCTGTGTTGTTATAATTGTGATTGCAGAATATGTAGATATAGATTCAAGTGAAAATACTTGTGAAAATATATCTTTCAGTTGGTCAAATAGTGGAGCTCTGCAGCAATCTAGTGGTAAAAATTATATATTTTTTTATTTTAAATGGCAATTTCCAAAAGATGGGCACAAATTTTACACCAAACCATGTCTAATTATCCATGATATCCACATGAATGAAAGTTAGAAATGTGCATCTTTTATATGAAATTTAAATAAATAGTTTTTGTAAGCATAGTAAAATGACATTGGTTTAAAAATATATATATATTATTTTGTTACAAAATTACATTTTGTTGCCTGGGGTCTAAAAAGACCACAAAGACCATGAGTGCACAACCCAAAATGAAGACCGCACAAGGGTTAAAGACGATGTTCTCAATATTTAGATTTTTTTGCACCCTCAGATTCAAGATTTTCAAATAGTTGCATCTCTGCCAAATATAGTCCTATCAAAACAAACCATACATCAATGGAAAGCTTATTTATTCAGCTTTCAGATGATGTAAATTTCGAAAATGTACTCTTATGACTGGTTTTGTGGTCCATGGTCACATATATTGTCATGCAGAATAAGGCATTAATATGTAGTTTATAAGTACTAGTAAACAGCTAATATTCTGGCAATATGCATGCTAATAAGCAACTAGTTAATAGTGAGAATTGGTCCCTAAACTAAAGTGTTTCCATGCATTTTTTTTATGTAACTGGAGCTGTTATTTATAAAGTATATTTATAGGGTTCTTTAAACAAATCATGATTACATACAGAGGAACTAAGGTATTCTCAATTGTCATTGTGTTTGAAGAAAATATTCAGTACTCAGTATCTAGTTCATTTTTATTTTATCCATAGACAATAGCAAACAACAACAACACCATAAGTTCATTACACTATACAAATGTGCTTTTTTAAGGTATTTACACCGTGTAGCCAGCGAGATGCTGAACTGGATTGTATTGTAATATGTATCACTCTGTTGTTGCATTGTACACATGTTAATATTATTTTCAAGAGTCTGACATCTAACCAATCTGAAGAGATAGTTCATCCAGAAATGCAATATTGCTGTAGTCTTGCTAGTGGCAATTCAAGCCAAATATAGTGCCATGGGTCTCTCTCATAATTTCTAATAACTGTGCAAAGATTCTGGCCTCTATCCCTTTGAATCAACATAATGTTAAGGTCAGACAGTAATCTAGAGAGATTTTCCTCGTCTTAATAGAATGTTCATTTTAAAAGGG
Source organism: Ptychobarbus kaznakovi (assembly GCA_027422405.1). Taxonomy (NCBI): domain Eukaryota; kingdom Metazoa; phylum Chordata; class Actinopteri; order Cypriniformes; family Cyprinidae; genus Ptychobarbus; species Ptychobarbus kaznakovi. The sequence continues at coordinate 2,307 of JAPDDN010000644.1, forward strand.
CTAAAGCATTGTCCTTATGTTGCTTCTGAGATCAGGGACACATGTATCATGATCTTGGATGAACTCGTTCATTCAGATCAGTGCTTGTAGATTCCAAACATATCTTGCCTTCTGAATACTTGCTTGTTTACACTGAATGATGGCACACATAGAAACATGTCTAACAAAGATATTGGTTATAATCATTACAGTTACAAAAGGCTTAAAGAGTTGAAAGTGTTGACACAAATTGTCCAAAATCCTTCTCACTTTATTTATTTTTATTCAAGCATTCATCTTTCAGTCATAAAGTGTTTTTTTTCAAGACTTTGTGCAATAAAGGTGTGATCTTCTGGCTACAAACAGTCTCCAATGTCATGTCTGTTAGAAAGCAAACTTGAAGTAAAAATCATGCAAAGTAGTTTTTTTAAGACTTTTTTCATATTTTCGGTTATCAGATGAGAACTGCGTTTCTCAGGCAAAGTTTTGGTCTTCATTTTTTTAATTGTCTGTTGCTAAATAAGCCATAATTCTCATTAGAAAGTGTGTCTCTGATCTTGTATTTGACTTTTTAACATCTGCTTGGAGAGTTATATTTTTTGACACTGTTCGAGTGGAATACATTTTTGGTCACTCATTAAAATAAATCTCTGTACTAATTCCTCCTCATTATGCTGCTATATTAAAGCTGTTTTAAGGTCACAATCCTGTGAAATACTATAGTGTATATATACATAGGTACTATTGTGTGTGTTCTTGCCTGATCAATGCAATTGAGCTGGTCAGTCATAACTTATTTTCTGGTGAAGGGCACCATCTTCTGGAGAAACACCAAAATACAGCTGGAAGTCCGAATCTCACTCACTTTACAAATGTCAACCAAAACGAGAAAGATTACATTGTGGCATTCAATTATCTTTACAAATCTACCTACAATACATTACATTTTAATTGTAAAATGACTTGTAAAGAACAATCATAAAGTATTATTGTATTAAATATATTTGAAACCCACAATGCTAAAAATATTACACAAATACATGTAAATTACATTTGGACTTTATTTTATGTTGGGGTGAAATATAATGTACAGTATGAGTGCATGACGTATATGTGTAAATACAACCCACTTTATTTTCTTGCTGTTAATTACTAATACATATGATGACAACAAGGATACCCAGAAATAATAATTTAGCTACATTATGATCAAAGGTTTGTGGTTGAAGTACAGAGTGGATTAATTAAGGTGATAACTTAATCTGTAATATATGACATGTCGGTCATACAAGAAGCTTGTGTCATTTCTTCTCAATCACAAAGAATAAAAAAAAAGGAACAAATATTATCTTTATCTAAAGTCATTTTACTTATTAGTATGGTTGAATTGGATAATCGAAGGTCAGGAGCGAAGCCATTGCCTAATAAAATAGGATTAAATACATAAAGGATATTTGAGGAATACTGAATTGTATTGTATTTTATTGTATTGTATTTAGAATTAAATACATAAAGGATATTTGAGGAATACTGAAATTTATTTTGGATGGATTGTAGGTATTTATAGAGCACTTTTCAGGTTCTACACCGGTAACTCCAAAGTGCTGCTACATCACAATAAGAGTTAATTATAATAAGATAAAGCAAGAGAATGGGAAATAATCAACAACAAGAAAGGAACAAACATCATCAATAATAAACAATTCCCAGTAAAAAGTTAAAATGCCAGAGAAAACAGGTATGACTTTAAGCGGCACTTGAAGGTACTTAACGTGAGGGATGCTCTAACCTCGAAAGGTTTAGGCCACCCAAGTTTCCGCAGTGCAGCATAAATTGTGAAAACAGCTTTAGCCAGTTTAAGATTTAACACCTTAACTGGCACCCCCCCTTTTGAAAAACTTTCGAAAGTGCACTATGTTAAAGTAAATTGTTTTAAGAAATTGTGTGTGTTTTTGTAATACAGACCTAATGGGCTTGGTCTCTTTTAAAGAAGACAATCAGCAGATTATTGCAGAAGTGAAATCATTTAAAAAATGAAAGTAAAAAAAAATTTTATGCAAGTTTAATTTACTGTATATAAAATGTAATGTACAATTATTTTTTTATATTATATAAAAATAAATATTTTAAATATGGTTTAATCCAAATTTGGCATAAAATTAAAGCCATATATCTAAATAAGTTGTTGTTACAAATTTGAAGTTGATATATAAAAAATTGAGGTTACATATGCAATTTTGTTTTAGGCGTTATACCACAAACAGCCACCGGGTGCCATTCAAACCCCATTGAATTTTTTTATGCAATTTTCTGTCACAAATGTATCAATTTCTCTCCCACTATTACTCTTATCACAAAATGACCACCAAATATATGGAATCTTGAGACTCAGACCTTTCCAATGATATGTATGTTGTCAAGATTATAAAAAGTTGTGATTCTATAAGACCGTAATACATTTGGAATATGACACCTCCCACTAAAGGGGAGGAGCCCGCTAAAGATTTTAAAGTACCATTTTCTATGGTAACGCAATGTCGATTTCCAAAACGGTTTTCACAGGATGAATTTTGAGATTATAAGCTTTCAAATGATATATAATATTGATGATTACTAAAACATGTGATAGGAAAAAAAAGGAAACGAATATAATTTTGTGTCAAAGATCAGAGCTCTGTTATGGTGTGTATATGTTTTGAGGTGCGCTCTTGTCATAAATTAATCTATTACTGCTCCTACATAATTTTTTACAACAAACAGTGTAAATATCTATTTAGGAGTCTTGGACCTTTCCAACGATATTTAGTTTGTCATGATTAGATTAAGATTTATGGTAATATATTGAAGTACATTTAGGCGTCCGTATACGGGACGGTGACAGTTAAGGGGTTAAAATGCGCTCTTGGGATCATTAATAGTAATTTATTTGAGGATCTCAGCGTTCATTTTGCATTATATGGTTTAATAAACTCTACCAAGTATTCTGGCGCTATTCCATGCAGTGCCCTAAAAAAACTTAAGTAAAGTTTAATGTGAGTCTGACCGGTCCCGGAATAAATAGCATTACAATAATCTAATAGGGAAAAGATAAAAGCATGGAAGGCTTTTTCTAAGTCACTAGTTGAAAGGAATAATTTGAATTTCACTATTGCCCTCGAGTAAAAAAAACAACAAAAAAAAACGATTCAAACAAAGTTGTAATGATACATTAATATTATATATTGTTATAAGGGAAACAGGTCAATTTAGCTCAAAGGGAATCATATGATTTTATAGGGAATTTGAAAGACTCACTGTTTCACGGCGATTCACTGAACAAGCCGTTATAACAAACTCTGCACTGGATATTAAATCCCAATATAGTGAAAAACACTATTAAATAGCACAGTAACAAAATCGACAGCTTAAGACATTAATTTTGAGCACAACACAAGATATTTCTCTTTTCATATAAACAAGACTTTATTTATATAACTCTAAGACATGTAAACTAATCTACACATGAACACAAGCATTCAACATTCACGCGTTGCAGAAAGAGAGAAAGTGAGGAAAGGATTAGATTAAGAGAATGAGAATTTGATATCCCACGTTTACAGCAATATGTGCAATTGCATAAACCTGAACAACCATCAATCACATATTTAACACTCGCATTGACTTTTTCAATGAGGCTAAAATCTATCTTAAAATGACACCAGCTCAGCAAGAATCTGGGGGTTTGTACTTGCAGCTTTTGTGTTTAAGGATTCCCTTTTGTCCTCCGTCTTTGCGGGAAAGGGTTTCTCCGAAGTCGCTGATTGGCTTAGAGTTCAGGAGTCGTTGAAGTGGGCGTTGGTTCTTGGCTGGTTTTGCAGAGTTTTTGGGCTGGTTGCCGTTGGCAAACGTAACTTAGCACACAAACTCAACGGAAAGAAAATAAACTAAAGTCAAAGAATAAAAGGATGTAAAGAGACTAGGTGGTTTTTCTTCTCATCATGGTCGCAAGCTGGGTTGCGGTCCAGAGCACATGGCTGGAGAGAGAGTTAGATGGCATTTTCAAGAGAGTTCATTTTTCCAGAGAGAGAGCATTTTCAGGAGAGAAGAATTCAAGAGAGCGGAGAATTCAAGAGGGAGGGGAGAAGTGTGTCCTGGGTATTTAACCTCGGCTCTTAGACCCCACCCCAATGGTTGTCTTGACCAATTAGATCCTATGCTGGGCTCTGGCTGCTGCTTTGTTGCTCCACCCAATCAATAAATCAACGTCATGGTCAGTCACATTGCCCGAATTTTACATTCTCTTGCAAAGTATCCTTTTGAATGTGATTTCTATAACCAGAATATGATACATTTGACAGAGAATCACTTTGAAGAAATGTTTAAAGCTATAATTATCGAACTCATACATATCAAACATGACATTAATCCTTAAGGCTTAAGCTAGTCAATACTAATTAAAAGCACGACAAACACAATGATTAAAACAAGGATAGTCAAATTTGTGGGTCACATACATAATATGCAGTTATGCATAGAAATGATTAGTTTCATTAACAATGAGAATGAAAGTATTTTAAGATGATTCTACAGTCTTTGTGAACCCAGGAATTTCAGCCTTATCCTTTGTCCTGTTGCAGGGTGTATTCAGACGGGCTGGGGGTCTGATTTATGTCTTCCTGCTGTTGTCTTGTGGAATTCGGCTCCTCATGTTTCAACCATGCTTGGATCGAATCTTGATTTGTCTGATTCGGTCCTTGATATACTACACACCCCCCTTCGTTCGGCGAGGTGTTTAGCTGAAGACATCGTCGAGCGCTGGAAAAACAAAGGCAGAAGAAGCAGACAAAACACAGCAAACAACAAGACAACACCTCCATGACAGTTACTGTACTGGTGCCGGGCATTAGGTTATTCGGGTTATTCAATTTTGGAAATTATTGTTCTAATTCTTCGATCAAATTTTGCGACTAGATTTGTGTGTTTCTTCTAAGTTGTCTTAACTTAAGAATGTTCACATTTAGTTTCTAGTGAATAATTTGTGGTAAAATGAATCGACCTATCGTGCATGGAGCTCTCTGGCTTTCCTTCAGTCTAGAGTGGCTTGCGGATATTAGGTGTAGCGAGTCAATCCTAATATCAGACCTTTGACCCTTGCAGGGTGTCTAGGTGTTTCACCTACTAAAGAAAGAGGGGAAGGAAAAGGATAGGTAAAAGAAGAACAAAACAAAAACAAAGCTGCTGTGGGTTTTCCTAGCATGATTTGCAACTACTGTTGAGCTAGGATGTCATGTGCAGCTAGGGGGCCATGCACCTTAACTTCGTGTCAGGTGTTCTAACTCTTGTGAGGATAGCTATATGTTTCTTCATGGTGGTGTATGTAACTGTGTTGCGCTAAATTTGGATATTCTACTTGTGGGAAGAATATGTTTGTTGAATGTGTTATCAGTAGATGTGGTTACCTCTGGGTGTAGGTAATGTTGTGTGTGTTAATGGTGTAGTGTATGTGTGGTCAGATCTGTTCCAGTCTGTGTTGTCTCCCCCCTTTTCAGGTATGTTAATGAAGACTGGCTCTCTTCATCCTTGGCTTGGATGTGGGCATGTCCATGATCTAATGGGGGTCAGTCCAGAAAGGCAGGAAGTTCTTTAGCAGACAGTCGGAGGTAGTTTGGCATGGCTGTGTGAAGCTGGGATGCAAACTTTGTCTCCTTTGTTGCATTCCTCTTGTGCTACCTTCTGGATGTGGCAGACTTTCTGACCTTCTGTGCTTTGGTGGTTGGTGTTGCACAGATGGGAATGTGGTTCTAGGAGTTGGAGTTAATTTAGCAGTTTGCTAGTGAGTGATGGGTGAGTGAGGTGATGTTCTCTGGTACCTCAGTTTTCATCAACGGTTGGCCGTGAGAGACTTGCTCGTCCTGTGTGGTTGTTGAACAGGTGCTTGTCATCTCGGATATGGTGGTGTACCATGCGATCGTCGGCCTTCCGTTCTGTCGCTGGTCACAGCGAGCATGACTCAATTTCGTAGTCATCCGTGTTCAGCTTATCTTGAAGGAACTCGTTCAGTTGGCTCATGACTTGTTCCATGTCTTCTGACGGTAAGCTGTATGGTTCTGGAGCATACTCAGCACTGTGCATGTCTGAGTAATGCTGAGGTGGGTTTCGTTGTCGCTTAACTCTACGAGATGCTCTTGGATGAGTCAGACAACCTTTGGATGTCTGGTTAGGTTTCCAGTTGTTGCTATCTTTTGCGTTTCTTGAGAAGCGTGGCTGGTCCCATGGATTTTTCAGAAGTTGGGCTGATAGCTTTCGTGGACATGGGGATCACGTTCTCTGTGCTCTTGATGGAGGACTCTGGTATTGTGATGCATCTGGGTGTCGTCCAGTGCAAGGCTTGAGTCTTTATTGACAGAGTTCAAGAGTGTGGATGTTTTGTACCTTTCTTTGAGGCCAACATTCTGCTTGTTGTAGGCCTTCTGTGTTAGGTCACGCAACTGTTGGATGGTCATGGAGCGTGGACAGGCCATGACGCCTAGATGGTGGCTGACTCCAGGGTGCAGATTTCTTAGGAAGAGGTTTTGAAGTTCACATCCTCTTCAAGGTCAGGTTCGTTGTGTGCACCAAAGTAGGCTTGTCGGAGTCGGTTGTAGTAAGCTTGTGGAGCCTCTTGTCGACCTTGTTTGGTTCTAAGGCAGTTAACAGTCCATGTTCGGAGTCAGGGTCGGTAAACTCTTTAATCAGGACCTCACGAAGTAGCTGGTAGTCTGACTTCGTTCGACTGGGCTGTCGATCTAGGAAGTTTCGTACCTCGGAACTGGACGTGGCTCTAAGGAGGTATAACCTGTCTCACCTGAGGTCTCATTTTTAGATAAAAGATGGTATCTTGAAGGTGGGCCTGGATGTCATGGCCCTCTGTGGAGTTCGGGGTGAACTTGCTGATGTTTTTAGACAGCTTGTCGAGGTCTTTGATGGTCATCTCATGTGCAGCTCCAAGGTCTGCTTGGATGGGAGGTTTTCTTTCGTTGACAGGAAAGAGTTCTGTGGCGAAGGCAGGTGAGGTTTTGGGTTGTGGCCCTTCGCTTCTTTCGTTGTATGCCAGCTCTTGGACATAGGACTCTGCTCTGCTCAGCAGTGGTGAGGCTGAGAGATAATTCTATTTTCTTGGCTCTTGTTTCTGCTCATAAGCATGTTTGAGTTATTTTCAGACCACGTAGATCTCATTGTTTGTATTGTCTAGTTGTTGGGTCAGATTTTCCTTTTAAGTTCTGTACCTTTCAAGGTGGTCTTTCAAGGCACTGATTTCAGCATTCTTGTTGCTGATGTCATGCTTGGCTTTCTCTAGTAGCTGGTTGGCATACTGAAGTCTGTTTACCAGGTCTTTCTGGGCAGCCTTTGCATGTTGTTGATCAAGTTGAGCTGCTGTCAGGGCTGCTTGGAGCTCCTTAACTTGTTCCGTTGTTTCCTGCTCGCTCTCGTTGGGTGCTTTGAGTTGATCTTGAACTTTCACTTCCAGCTTGTCTATGCGACGTTGAGCACATGTCAGTTCCTCTTGAAGGTGGGTGATGTGCTTGTCGCTCAGTTTCAGCTGGGTCGTGAAGGCATAGCTTAGGGAGCTGGTGATTTTGACTAGCTCCTCATGGTTGTTATTCTGGCTTGAATCTTGTGTCAGGAATCTTCTTAGAACTAGGATTATTATTAAAAATAATAACAGTTCAAACGTCTTGGGGGTGAGGCTGTCTGTCGTGCCTCTCAGCCAAGTGTTCACATCTTCCCCTTGGGCAAGGGGGTCTGCAGTCTGCGGCATGTTGGCACGCTGGGGAGAAGAGAGGCTGACACAGATCTGTGTGGAGTGGAAGCTTATGTGTGGTGCGACAACTAAGTGTTATGTCAGTGATTTGAACCACTGGTGAAGTGTGGTGATCACTGTGTTGGTCTCAGAGTATCTAGGTAGACTAGCGATGTGAAGACTTCGTCACTCTAATGAGGAAGAGGGAAAAGAGAAAAAGGTGAAAAAACAAATTAATTAAAATAAACAATTCCTTTTCAAATTTTTTTTTAAAATGAGGAGAATTCTTTTTTTTATTAAATGTGTTATCAAGGAGGCAAACATATATATTAAATCTTTGTCTTAGACAAACAAATATAATAATAATTCTGATATCTCTTTTCTTAGTCTGACAGAATTGACAACGCAACACCTTACAGTTGGACCAGGGAGGCTGCAAAGGCGACAGTTGCTCAACACTTATCTCTATTAAAATTGATCTCAGCGTTGCATGAGGTGTTAAAATTTGGATTGCGTTTTAAATATAGGGAGGTTAGGAAGAACAAAAGAAGGTTTGATTGCAATCAAATTCGTAAGGATGATTCGCCTTTTGACAGGATTGTGTATCTCATACACTTAGAATTGATTGATGGTTCTTACAGGTCCCTACAAATGTGAAAAGTGAAGAGGAAAGAAAGGAGGATAGAACAGGAGGGAAGAGAAAGAGACAGTAAGTTGAGTGGATCGGTCCACTAGCAAGCAGTTATGCCCGACTACGCGTATAGTGTTGTTTTCAGTTGCTACACAACTATCAACAAAAATAAATTTTGGGTAAAAGAGATTTGTCTCTCTAATTTATTTGAACTCGTAGTGAGGGATAACAATGCGTCCTATTAAGGCTCAGGTGGGTCGTTCCCAAGCTAGGATACACAGGAAAGAAAATGGTAAGACAAAGTAAAATTGTAAAGTAATAAACAGGCAAAATAAGCAAATATGAAATTAAGTAAATGAGGAAATAAGTAAATAAAATAGTGGTTATGTGTATAACCAAAACAGGAAGAATTAGGGGTAAAACGCAATAAAGTAATGAGTGAGTATAAGTCTGAATAGAATCTACTTATATGGGTAATAAATCAATTAGGTAGAATAAGTTTACTTAAACTTTCAAAGTTCAATACTTATTTGTACCTAAAATGATTATGCCCAAAAGGGAATACTAGAAGGAAGGATCATATTAAACAATATGGGGGGGGAAATTAGAACGATTCCAAATAAATTTAATGTTTTAATTAAATTTGAATTTGGCACAATTAATAATTGTGAACTAGTATTTTCCTTTCTAGTAGAACTACAAATAAGTGGTAAAAAGGGAGAAATAAGGAAGAGAAAGACCAACAAGTATATTAGTTGAAATGTTTAAAGGGTTAAACCACTTTAGCTTTTCAAAACCACACTTTATTCAACCATTGGATGTTAATGCTAACTTCTAACCTTTGAGGCTAATGGCTTTAGCATAGACTTCAATGTAAACACAACCGTGCCGTTAGCAACAGCATGGAGTTTGTTTACAAAAGCATCGATGTACTGCGCGTGCGCAGTTCAAAGTTGCTCCGGAAGTATGTTAAGACTTTCGTGTCACAATCGTATCTGTGGCAACCAAAACAAACTAGTGGCTAGCACATTAATTGTTGCATTACAAATACAGTTAAGCATGTTACATTAAATGTTGGCGCATCTCAACACTGTACAAATAACAACACCGCTTGTTCTGCGATGTGGCGCTTAAACTTTCAGTTCGTTCAGAGTTAAACTTAAACCTTATTCAAATAACAGCTTCGTGCTGCGGTTGAGGAAACAGTGATCACAAGCCCGTGTCCGTTTATATGGACATAAACACAACAGGGTTTCTTCGCTGTTGGTTCAAAGGTAAACTTTACTTGATAAAGCTTTTAAAACTCCCATTCAAATCACTCTCGGACACGCGCAGTGTTTCGCGAGATTTAATTCACTTTGTGAACAGTGTACACAAACAGGCAAGCATTATTCTCTAATGTTTAACCCGGGGAGTCATAGCATATATGATCTGACAATGGAACACGCACTGACGATCAAACTATGAATAATAAGGCTTTGATAAATAGAATTGAGGAACACGCTCAAAACTATTCTTTATCCACTGATTTATTTCCCTTTTAATTACTGCAGTTTAGCTTCGTGCGGCTAACAGTTACTGAGATTTGGGATTAAATTATAGCTATTAGATGACCTGGAACACGCAGGACATTAATTCAGCTATAAAACAAGGCATTACAAGAAGAGAGGAAAACGCTCAAATCCGACCTTATTCTCCGATCTTAACTGTTAACTTTGAGTTCCCTTACTGCAGTTGAACAAAGGAGAGGCTGACTCGAGTTACAGCCTTCTCTGTGCTCATTCATTCAAGGAGGCGCGCGCTGCTGACGTCACTCACACATACGCACACACACCAGTCTCGATCTCAGATCTCATCCGTAAGAATATAAAAGATTAAATAACTTGGTTTATGCTCATAATTTAGATTAATCTGCCCGCATCCTCCACCAATATGTAATGATAACATATAATATATATATTGTTATAAGGGAAACAGGTCAATTTAGCTCAAAGGGAATCATTAATGATTTTATAGGGAATTTGAACAGACTCACTGTTTCACGGCGATTCACTGAACAAGCCGTATAACAAACTCTGCACTGGATATTAAAATCCCAAAATATAGTGAAAACACTATTAAATAGCACAGTAACAAAATCGACAGATTAAGACATTAACTTATGAGCACAAAACACAAGATATTTCTCTTTTCAATATAAACAAGACTTTATTTATATAACTCTAAGACATGTAAACTACACATGAACACAAGCATTCACACATTCACGCGTTGCAGAAAGAGAGAAAGTGAGGAAAGGATTAGATTAAGAGAATGAGAATTTGATATCCCACGTTGACAGCAATATGTGCAATTGCATAAACCTGAACAATCATCAATCACATATTTAACACTCGCATTGACTTTTTCAATGAGGCTAAAATCTATATTAAATTGACACCAGCTCAGCAAAGTCTGGGGTTTGTACTTGCAGCTTTTGTGTTTAAAGATTTCCCTTTGTCCTCCGTCTTTGCGGGAAAGGGTTTCTCCGAAGTCGCTGATTGGCTTAGAGTTCAGGAGTCGTTGAAGTGGGCGTTGGCTCGTGGCTGGCCCTGCAGAGTTTTGGGCTGGTTTCCGCTGGCAAACGTAACTTAGCACACGAACTCAACGGAAAGAAAATAAACAAAAGTAAAAGAATAAAAGGATGTAAAGAGACTAGGTGGTTTTTCTTCTCATCATGGTAGCAACTGGCTGAGTGTGGTCCAGAGCACATGGCTGAAGAGAGAGTTCATTTTTCCAGAGAGTTCATTTTTCAGAGAGAAGGTGAATTCAAGAGAGAGGAATTCTTAAAAGAGCAGTTAGAGAGCGGATTCAAGAGAGAGGGGAGAAGTGTGTCCTGGGTATTTAACCTCGGCTCTTAGAGGGACCTCCCAATGGTTGTCTTGACCAATTAGGTCCTATGCTGGCTCTGGGTGTCGCTTTGTTGCTCCACCCAACCAATCAATCAATGTCATGGTCAGTCACATTGCCCGAATTTTACATTCTCTTGCAAAGTATCCTTTTGAATGTGATTTCTATAACCAGAATATGATACATTTGACAGAGAATCAATTTGAAGAAATGTTCAAAGCTGGAATTATCACGCTCATACATACTAAACATGACATTAACCCTTAAGGCGTACGCTATTCAATACTAATTAAAAGCACGACAAACACAATGATTAAAACAAGGATATTCAAATTTGTGGGTCACATACATAATATGCAGTTATGCATAGAAATGATTAGTTTCATTAACCATGAGAATGAAAGTATTTTAAGATGATTCTCAGGTCTTTGTGAACCCAGGAATTTCAGCCGGGTTCTTTGTCCTGTTGCAGGCTGTATTCAGACGGGCTGGGGGTCTGATTTATGTCTTCCTGCTGTTGTCTTGTGGAATTCGGCTCCTCATGTTTCAACCATGCTTCGATCGAATCTTGATTTGTCTGATTCGGTCCTTGATATTCTACACAGTGTTTATCAAATTTTTATGAGGAATCAAAATTGACTCCTAAATTATTTACTCTGTCATGTAGATAACAAGCCAAGGGCAATAGTATGTCATTTTCAGCCTTGTTAAAAACTGTGTGACCAAAAATCATAATTTCTGATTTGCCCTTCATTCAAACTGAACAAGATTATCAGCCAACCAATCTTTCACTTCATCCAGACACCTACGAAGTGTTGCACAGGAAACATTAAAATTAGGTCTTAAAGGCAAATATATCTGTGTCGTTTGCATATAGGTGATAAGAATTACCATATTTTACAAAAATCCATCCCAATGGGAGCATATATAATGCGAACAAAACCGGGCCCAAAACGGACCCTTGAGGTACCCCATTGGTAAGATGCGCAGAATATGAAAGACAATTACCAACCTGTACTGTAAAAGATCTTTGCTCTACATAAGATGCAAACCATGTATAAACTGTTCCTTGAATTCCGAAAAAGTGCTTTAGTTGGTTCAAGATAATCGAATGATCAACGGTATCAAATGCTGCAGAAAGATCCAATAGGATTAAAGTAGCATGATTCTCTGCATTGCTAATGAGTAAGAGATCATTCACTACCCGTAAGAGTGCTGACTCAGTACTATATCTACACTTAAAGCCAGACTGGAATTTATCTGAGATATCATTCTTGGTTAAAAATGTAGTTAGTTGTCTCAAGACTACTTTTTCCAATATCTTAAATAGGATGGGAAGTTTTGATATTGGACGGTAATTTGATAAGTCCTAACCGTCCAGATTACCTTTCTTTAAAATGGGCTCAATAATAGCTTGCTTAAGATAAACTGGCACACTCCAATAATATAGACTACTATTAATAATCAATAAAATACTCGGACTGAAAATATTGGGGCAAAATGAATGCTTTAAATGAAAAATAATGTCATGAACTTCAGAAAGCGACACTGTTTTTGTGCAGGTGAGATGAGTAAATACATGTTCATATTAAGTCTAGAACTACAGTAACACCATGTTCACAGCACACACAAGGCCTCTGCACTTACTCCTGATTTCTCTCAACATGGCAACACCAGAGCTGTCAGTCAAGACATGGGAAACAAAGTAAATGGAGTTACTTAAACTAGTCAACATTTGAAGTGGATAAAAAAACAATCATCACAGTTGTTCTAAGACAAGAATGCATTTTGGTTTTAGGTTTTAGCATAACTTTGATGAAAGGTTTTGATCCACTTCAAATGTTGACTAATGTATTTGAAAAAGTAACTCAGATATTTTCTAGTAAATTAAAAAAGTAATACGTTACTTTACTAGTTACTTGGAAAAATAAATCTTATTACATAACTCGCATTACTTGTAATGAATGCGTAAACCATCAACACAGCCTATTTGGTGAAGAGAGCCAATACGATTAACAATGAGTTACTTTAATACAAGCCAAATTACTGAACCTGCCACTTGTGATAAAACTTGGTATGTGATATAACTGTTGTCTTGTTTGAATCAGTACTTTTTTCTAGGCTCAAAGCAGTTGCTATAAACTGTTTTTCTTTTTGTTGCGTGAGCTAATAAATAATTTCATCTAAAAGCGATATTTTGTAGAGACCAGGAAGGGACATGTTCAGTTCACTTAGTTCTGTTGTGGCTAAGACAGATTACCTCATCAACAAGTGGGATATGTCGTGGCCACAATATAATTTTGTCTAGGTAATGGCATCCTTATGTCATGACCACGCGACGTGAAGTCACATCATAGAGTTCCTTTGTTAAGGGAACTACATCCTTTTCTCAGCTACTTTTTGTCTTGTTTTACAGTTCAAACATCCTCCCAGCAAACACAGCACACTGTGGTGACGTCTTGGTAAAGTTACTTTTTTTTAGCTAATGTTCCAGAAACATTGTGGGCATGTCCTTAAAAGATGTCGCTTGTTATCATTAAGAATCTTTGGCACTCTGGTTCACAGATAACTTTCTATAATTTTATTATCTTTGTTGAGATAAATGCCATTTGAGTATTATTTTAGAAATGTAATACATTTCTCAATGACTTGTTATATTTTTTTATATATTTTGTCTTCAAAATTAAAAGTCAGGAAGTGTATTTATTATGAATAAAACAATTCAAGCCAATAATTCACCTTTGTTTATATTGTACTTTATACAACACAGATTGTGACAAAGCAGGTTCACAGTGATCAACAAAAATGGTGGAATCATATTTATAAAGTGGCCTGTGAAGACCAGAAGGCAATAGTGTTATTTGGCTCAAATCAGTTCAGTGTTGATTCGGTTTACTAACACTGTCGATGTTGCAAGATGTGATCCAGCTGTAAAGAAGCTCTACAGAACAATAATTCCATCATCCAGCTTAACTTGTAGCTTACACCAAATCCTTTGACATCAAACACAGACCAGTTCTACGTGCAGCATTTTATTTTGTATTAAAACTGCAATGCTAAACAGTGCAATGTTATTCATTTTTCACAAGTAAATTTAACCCTTTAAGCACCAGGGTTTTTTTTGGAAAAAAAACCTATTTTTTTATCAGTTGACCAGCTATCAGCCCAATCAGGCATCTAGGTGACCGTTGTGGTGGCAAGAGATGGACTCCTTCAATTAGTCAATGAAGCTCGAGAAGCAGCGTTCCAGATGTCAAAATAAGACTTTATTAACCACAGTAACAAAGCCGAGATGACAGTGCATCGCATCTGACTTTCTGTCTGTTTGTACATCCCTTTTATACCTTTTTTACTACCTGACCTTGATAGTTACAGTTTTTTCTCAGTTATGTTTTGTTTGGTTTGCCACAATTAATTACTAGCAGGGCTGTAGTACTCAAGTCCGGTCTCTGACTTGTCTCGGACTTGGTCAATAGACTCGCCAAATGTTCTAGTTGGTCTCGACCGAGTCCAGCAATATATGCTTTTTTTCTCTTTCAAAACAAAACCATTAATCTGGCTCGCTTGTTGCGCAAATGGGTAATGTAATTGGTTTAACTCCATCTAGAATGGGCATTGTCATTGGTTGCCTGTTAAATGCACAGCTGTGTCATATGCCTGGCTCCGAGTGTGCGCGCTGCGTGGAGGCATAAATAATTTTTATTTTGGCCACAGACACGCTGTCGGCAAGTTGCATAATACAGTTTGGTTTTACAAAGTTCGTTGGAGTTTTCCTTCTCACTTTCCTTCGCTTTTAAATACCGTATTAATGCCTGTGTGCATTTTGCTTTCACTCTCATTTCAGGTCAATTGCTTATCTATAACTTATAACGACACATTTTCTGCAATAAACACGGGGCTTTAATTAACAAAATGAATAAAAATACACCATTACCATGCTATAAGCCTAATATAAAATTACAAACTTACAAATGAATAAATTAAAAAAAAAAAACAAACAAACTGAAAATCATCAAACGCCGTGTCATGGCCATGCAATGGACCAAAGAAACAATGAAAACAATGAATAAGAGCAAACGAATAAAGCTGAGGCACATGGAGGCACGCATACACCTGGATGTAAAATAAAATAAATAAAATTACAAAAAATGTAAAATAAATTAAGTAAAAAAAAATAAGGCAAACAGTGGCAATGTGTACAATGCATGCGAACACTGTTGTATCATGTATATATTTGATCGATTAATTCAAATTTAATATTTTGCCACATTTAGATTTTTTATAAATCGAGGAATCACGATTTTGAATAGAAATATTACCAAACGCTAGAATTAGACACATTAGAACAACCCAACCGCATGTAGGCGCACATGATTAACCGCTCACGTGTGATGTTCCCTAGGTGCCATTCACACAGAGTGTGTTTTTGTGTTGACGCAGGCAGTGGAATAGGAAAAATGCAAGAAGATGTGAGTTAAACATCTTTTAATAACTAGAGTGCATCGTTTTTAGAATGCCGTTTCATGCACGAGACGCTGCAAGAGACGCGAGCGCAACAGTCAAACGCATCCATGTTTACATAGAAAAAAACAAGGGAAAAGCAGCGTAATCGAATACAAAACATGTGAAGAACTACTACTGTATGTCTGATATTTCAGGTTTGCATCAGGGTGACAGGTGCTGTTCATTGTTTTACAGAGCCTTTATAGTTAATAATAGCACTCTATGTGTTATACCTTCAATTCTTTTGAATTTGATTTACTTGAGTTTTTTTAGCATTTGTCTTGTTTTATTTCTGAACATATAGCCTAATATGGATAATAAAAGTGTGTACAAGATGTAGTTGTAGTTCATCGCATCTTTTCTGCAAGAGAAAGATATTTGTGTTTGTTTAACATTTACATCATGAAGATAACATCATGTGTGGTGCACTTAGAATATAATTTTCTTTAACTAGAGGGTTAATAAAGAAAAAGTTGCTTGAATCATGTTGTAGTTACATTTTCAAGTTAAAATCACACAAAATCGAGAATTTGTCAAATATTAGTGAAATTGCTAAACCTAAAATATCCTCCTGGACGGGGATGTACAATTTTTCATAAAATTAAATATAGCCATCTTTAAAGACGTAGGAGAGGGTTTAAAAAACATTTAGTATCTCTATAAAGCCCTGAATGTGCTCTGCACAGGACATCCAGGCGTATAACTGTGACGTGTGAGGTCTCAGAGAAATACACTAAAATATAATGTCCACTACAGAGGCAAAAACTCCATAGCTGGGTCTCAGGAGGATAAATAAAATAGCCTAATTGATCCTACAGTGTTGCTGCACATGCTTTTAGATCATTACAAACAATAATGCAAAATTATTATATTAGAATAGAAGATATGCTGTCTCTCGTATCACATAAATTATCAATAATTAAGTATGTGGTTTTGAAGAAGATTATTTTTTTCTTTCTCTGTTTTGATGGTCTCATTTGGACTTGGACTTGACTTGGACTCGAACCTCTTTGGACTCGGTCTTGACTCGGACTCGAACCTCTTTGGACTCGGTCTTGACTCAGACTCGATAGTCTTGGACTTGTCTTGGACTCGACAAAGGTGGACTTGACTACAGCCCTAATTACTAGTGCACCTGGTCCATCTTTAATGGTGGAGTTTGGCTGAATCAGCCCTTTTTTAAAACTCCTTTATTCCGCCGCCCCTAATTGGTTGGCTGACCATGAGACATACATCAAACCTGCTTTCATGTATTTGTCATATTCTGGACATTACCCAAATTTCATAGGGTTATTCAAGTTCACTAATACACTCCATTGTAATGGTCTGTTTATAAACTACATTCTTGAACATACATTATCTTTTGAGTAACATAATACTATATTGAGTAAATAACATACTATAAAGTAAAATAACACAATATATTCCCCCCTCTGAGACTTTACGAAGTCTCACCACTAATAACCCTTGCCCAGAGTGCAACACCACAAGTCCACCCATCCTTCTATCCTTCTATGAACCAATAAAGGTCCTCCATTATCTCTTCTCTTAACAAATGGCTTCTTTATGCTGCTGCACTCCAGAGGAAGTCAGATCCAAACATCTCTCCTCACCATTGATTAGAGAAGAGTAAAAGAATCTACTTCCCTACCTATGCATTCTTGGGGGTCAACGAACACTCAAAACAAATCAGCACTGTGTTTTAAAGCATGTGCATGTATTTTAGCCTTGCCCATGGTTGTCATGGTTATGTAGAGTACATGAATGATTAGTCAAATGATTACACTTATCAAATATCAAAATTAGAAAAAAATAAGTAATGTAATGCAATATATTATGCACTGGTTTATCCCACGCTGCCAGAGGAACTCCAAACATTCCTGTAGCCTGGAGCTCTATCTGGTGATGTTGTCCTTCGTTGCCAGAGGAGCTCTTAGGCAGATCCAATACCCTTCGCTCTATCTGGTGTTGGAGTAGATGGTGGGTTTTTAAACCTCTCAGTTGAATCTACTCATGCTGCTAAGCACTGAGGTGCGCATCGATCCTTTCTTCTCTTCATATTTTCCAGTGATAATTTTCCAGTGTTAGAAGAAACAAACTACATACTGATCATGAAGGTTAAATGATGAATACTTGCAAATAAGTAGTAAACATGCAATCTTTCTTTATCGTCCCCTTTTCTGGTTGCATTGCCTCGTAACACGGACACTGACCTGTTTAAAACCTTCAGCGTTCCCTTTCTTTCCAAAAATAATTACATTTACATTTGATTCATGTAGGAGATTAAAATGCTCTTTAGAAATAAATTATTTCAGAATAAATGATTCAAAGATAAAGATTTCAAAACAAACGACTTCAGGAAGGGGCATATGCCAAAATAAAATACATAACACCCTCTAACTTCCTTCCTACTCTATCCAAATATTCTAATGCTACTACATAATATGAAAAAGAAAACACAAAGAGGATACTAACTCCCTTTCTATCAAAAATTACAATACAAGATAAAAATAATGAATGAAAAGAAAAGGCACCCCTTCCCTACCACTCTGTCAAGAATGTTTTACACAAATTCATCCAGTTCATCCAGTCCAGGTCCCACTGTATACATGTTGGTACCTCCAATGTCAATTCCAGTTGGTCTCACCAACACATTAATCATCTGTTTGGCTGCAGCACTGGCCAGCATTGATCTGATGAAAGGCACAATACAACAGAACAACAAAAGAAACACAACAACAACAATGCCAATTATAATGCCCACTTTGGCTAACCATTGTCCCCAAGACCCAAAAAGTGAATTAAGCCAATTCCAGGTATGCATGTCTGTTCCAGCATTCTTGGTCACCTCCTCTCTCAGGTTTTTCAGTTTCCCCATTGCTTTGGTGAATGATCCATCTGGGGCTGTATTGTTTGGAATATAAGTACAACAGTCAGAACCAAACATTACACACACTCCTCCTTTTTCGGCCAGGAGCCAATTTAGAGCTTGTCTGTTTTGCCATGTCATTTTGCTAGTGGGACCCAACTGCTTTCCTAGAGCATCTAAGGCATCATCAGTGTAATTTATGAATCTCTGCTGATTATAGTAGATATAATTGATCCATTCTAGGTTTTTATTTGGGGTTATCCATACAAATATAGACTCAAATCCAGACTTTATCTCATTTCTAGCTTTATATTCCTGTGGGATTCCTCTTGGTTGGCCTATTATATCTATGGATACATTTGGATCTTTCTCATATGCCCTTCTGGCTCTATGTCTCTTTGGTCGAGGCTGCTTAACTTCATCTAGGTTTCCTTCAATCAACGTTACTTCTTGTAGCATTCTTACTCTTGTACACATGCCCTTCCAGTCTTTTGGCAATGTTGCCCTTAATCTTTTCCCCCCACATACCCAATAGTAGTCTGCCACTGCTTCTAATTGATCTTCCATAGTTCTAATTAGGGGAAAACTAATAGTTGCTTTTGTGCAATTATCTTTAATTTGTATGATTGACATGTTTGTCAATATAGTGGCTGTTGCATATATCAGACTAAATGATTTGAGCACTCTTGAGTCATAATACATATTTTGGTCCAGATGCCAAATTACAACACAATTCCCTTTAAATTCCCCCATGCCATGTTTTCCTTTTGATTTGTTGAAGCACTCAAATTCCAATGTGCGATCAATTACATAGGCTACAGGAGTTTCTCTCTTCCTTTCATCAATTCTTATGTCCATTCGTCTACATTCATCCCGCCACCCTTGCTGTCTGTAAAATTGGTGGAAATTCTTGTTCCCAAGCATAGTTAAACATTCTGCTGGGCAATAGGTGTATACCTTTCCAGTAATATTTCCACAATATTGTGAGTAAAATCTACCACAGTGCATGTAATCATGTGGATTTGGCACAACTACAAGTTTCTTAAGAGGGGATGGAGAACAAAGCACACAGCTAAACATTCCAGCTTCTTGTGCAGTATACTCTGCCCATTTGAACCAATCATTGTGATGTGCTGCATCTAACAGCCCTTCTTTTTGTAAGTAGGATTCCATGTCATAGATTAGGGTATCATTATCATCATCATATGTCCACCTTGCTGACCTCTTTCTGACATGTATGTTTGCATAAATACCTGGTATTTGATCAGTCATATTAAGGTTCAAGGTTCAAGGTTTGTTTATTCGTCACATACTAAATTATACAGGGTATAATCAGAAGTGAAATGCAAATCGAATCAGGTCCGCTCAGTGGACAGTGCAAAAATAAATAAATGTTAAATAGAAGAACACAACACAGGAGCATATATATAAATATAAGTAAAAAAAAAGAAATAGAGTAAAATGTGCAATAAAAAAAATAAATAAAAAAAATAGAAAAGTGCAAAAACAATAAGATGTGCAAAACAAATAAGATGTGCAAAAAACAGTATACAGGGACTTAATAAATAGTAATGTGGACAGGGATGTGCAGGAGGGGTGTGCAAACGGGTTGTACCGGGTATATACATGTAGCAGCAATACGGGTGATGGTAAATGTAAATGAGTCTTGTAATGTTTATGAAACTGAGTTTGTGTTAAGGAGCCTGATGGCCTGAGGGAAGAAGCTCCTCCTCAGTCTCTCAGTTTTTGCCATCATGCTCCTGAAGCGCTTGCCAGATGGCAGCAGAGTGAAAAGACGGTTACCGGGGTGGTTTGAGTCCTTGATTATTGTAGCAGCTCTGCTTTTGCAGCGTTTGAAGTAGATGTCCTGCAGAGAGGGGAGAGTAGACCCTGAAATGCGCTCAGCTAAGCGCACGACTCTCTGTAGAGCTTTGCAGTCCTGGTTTGAGGAATTACCATACCACACTGAGATGCACTGAGACAGTACGCTTTCTATGGCCCCTGAATAGAAAGTTTTCAGGATTGCTGGTGAGACCCTGAATTTCCTCAGCTGTCGCAGATGGTACAATCTTTGCCTGGCTTTCTTGACCTGTGTTTGAATGTGTGTAGTCCATGTCAGGTCCTCGGAGATGTTTACACCGAGGTACTTGAAGCTACTCACCCTCTGCACAGGGGTCCCACTGATCATAAGAGGAGTGTAGGGCTGCTGCTGTCTCTTCCTGAAGTCCACGATCAGCTCCTTAGTTTTGCTCACGTTCAGAGAGAGAGAGTTGTCCTGGCACCATGATGTGAGTCTCTCTACCTCATCCAAGTATGCGGCCTCATCATTGTTGTTAATGAGGCCCAGAACCACAGTATCATCAGCAAATTTAACGATAGAAGTGGAGCTGTGATAGGACACACAGTCGTGGGTGTATAGAGAGTATAGCAAGGGACTCAGGACACAGCCCTGTGGGGCTCCTACGTTCAGGGTGATGGAGTTGGAGGTGAACTGGCCGACTTTCACCACTTGTGGTCTGGCGGTGAGGAAATCTTGAATCCAGTCACAAAGTGAAGAGGTTATGCCGATGTCTGAAAGTTTAACAGCCAGCTTGGTGGGGACTATAGTGTTAAAAGCGGAGCTATAGTCGATGAATAGCAGCCTGACATAGTTGCCATATTTGCTGTCAATGTGTGTGAGGGAGGAGTGCAGTACCTGAGCGATGGCATCATCAGTAGATCTATTTGGCCGATAGGCAAACTGAAGAGGGTCCAAAGTAGTAGGGATGGAGGAGCAAATGTGTTTCTTTAAAAGTCTCTCAAAAACCTTCATGACTGTCGATGTGAGGGCAACTGGACGATAGTCATTCAGGCAAGAGGGTTTACTGTTCTTAGGCACAGGGATTATAACAGATTTTTTAAAGGAGGTGGGAACAACAGAGGTAGCGAGGGACTCATTAAAGATGGAGGTAAACAAACCAGCAAGCTGATCGGCGCAGGACCTCAGAACGCGGCCAGTAATCCCATCGGGTCCTGCTGCTTTCCTGACGTTCACTCTCCTTAGTTCCCTCCGAACTTCGTCCTCTGACAGAGTGAATACATGCTCGCTGCTCTGTCTCTGCTCTGACGTGCTTAAGAGAATAGATCAGAGAATAGATCAGCGATGGTGGCTGGATCAAGTGTGAGGAATTCATCAGGTTGATATCTGGACTGGGCACTAGTTGATGGTCTTGGTTCAAGGGACCCTTGTGGGTTGCCCTGAACCTTGGGCAATCGCCGCAGCAGGTATATCAGCACTAGGACCAGGATCAGTCTCTCCCTGATCTTCCTGTTCTGTTTCTGCAGGCAGTATTTCATCTTCAGATGGTTCTTCTGCTTCAGCGTGTTCTGTTTCCCTAAAATGAGGTGCATCAATGTTACTTTCCTCAGACTCATGAATTTCAGGGCTCTGTTCCCTTTCTGGGGGCTCTATTTGTTCATCTCCTTCTTCATCAATTTCTGGTTGCTCTTCTCGCCTTCTGGGTCGTAATCTGGGTACTCTGGTGCAATGATTTAAATGGTACCAAGTTGTACTTCCCTCTACCTGTACTGCTGTTGGGGTTGCTCTTACAACAGTATATGGGCCTTCTCTTCTTGGCTCATTCCACCTTCGCCTAAATACCCTCAAATATACTTGATCTCCAGGTTGGATAGCGCCAGGTGTTTCCTCTTCCTCCCTAGGACCTCTGCTTTGCTCTTGGGCATTAATGGCTTCATGAATAGCTGTTAGCTGTTTCATGTATGCTCTCAATTCCATCTGCAATTGTTCAAGAGGCGGTCCTTCATATGGGCCCCTCAAATATGGGACTGGCATTGGTCTGCCTGTCAACATTTCATGTGGTGTCAAATTTGTTATTCTATTGGTTTGCATACGGTAGCTCATTAATGCCAGAGGCAAAGCATCTACCCAATTCAACTTCGTGTCAGTGCAAATTTTGTTCAATTTTGCTTTGAGAGTCCCCTTGGCCCGTTCAACGAGGCCTTGCGACTGGGGATGGTAGACGCAACCTAGCCTTTGTTTTATCCTCAATTGTTGTATTACTGTCTTTACTGTTCTTTGAATGAAAGCTGATCCATTGTCTGAGCTGATTTGGGATGGGATACCAAATCTGGGAATTACTTCTCTTGTTAGAAATTTAATCACTGTCTGGGCTCCTTGATCTGTTGTGATGAACTGCTTCACCCATCTACTGAACCTGTCAATTATTACCAACAAGTATCTTTTTCCCCTAACAGTTCTTATCATGTCTGCATAATCCATGTCTAGATGTTTGAATGGTCATTCTGGGACTGGTAGATGTTTGACCAATGGTCCTTCTGGGACTGGTAGACCAATATTCCTTTTCTGACATTATTTTGGGCCTTTTCTGACAAACGTTATTTTGGGCAGATAAATACAAACGTCACATCCACCATTGCCTGTAAATAAGGTGACCGTCCAATATCCATTGACACTGTATAAGGTGACCAATTCTAATTTTTTTTCACTTCCCCCCTCGCGCAATGGTCAAAACCATGCGCGTCAGAGATCAGGATTGTAAGCAATGGTGTTGGAGCAATCATGTGGCCTTCGTGAGAACGCCAAAGCCCATTTGCATTTCGTGTTGCTCCTCTGTGCTGCCACACACTAATTTATATATGGTGTGGCTTGTTGTTGTATTCGCACAACGTCTGCCAATTGAGGCTGAGGTTGAATCAGAACTGAGGGAGCCATTATTGCTGTTGTACAGCCATAGGCTTGTTTAGCATATTGATCAGCTGCATTGTTGCCCTTAATCACAAAATCCTTGCCTTTTTTGTGTGCTTGACATTGGATAATGGCCAATTTTTTGGGATGCATCATGGCTGATATTAACTCAATGATCTGGTCACTATGCTGGATAGGCGTGCCATCACTTTTCTTAAAACCTCTTTGCTTCCAGACTGCTCCAAAGAGGTGGCATACACCATGTGCATATGCAGAATCAGTGTAAATATTTACAGTTTGGTCTTTAGCCAGTTTGCAGGCTTCAGTGAGAGCCTTCAACTCTGCCAGTTGTGCTGAGCATGGTTGCTCACAATGCTGCACCACCACTGGGACAAAATCATCATCAGCACGTTTTACAATTGCAAATCCAGCATGATTACCTAAATGGTCTCTAAAACATGAACCATCCACAAAATATTCAACAGGTACATCAGGAATTGGTGTTGATTCTAGATCTGGTCTCAATCTAGTAAAGGCTAAGGAATCAGCTATACATTCATGTGGTGTGCCTTCATCCTGCAATGGTATGAAATTGGCTGGATTAACTGTTGTGCATCTTTTGGTTGTAATGTCTGGAAAGGTTAGCAATGTTGAGTATGCTATACATCTAGAGGGAGTCAGAACAAACTTCCCTTGTTCCAATAGCTCTGTTACTTTGTGATGAGTATAGATTGTAACTGGGTAGCCCATAGTTATTGTGGAGGCTTTTTCATATGCAAAATACACTGCAGCTAACCCCTGTTGGTAACATGGTGGGTAACCTTCAGCTACATTATCCAGTTTTGTGCTATAATAAGCAATTGGTTGTTTTTTCCTTCCACTACAAGTTTCCTGCATCAGCACTGCAGATGCATAGCCATCTTTTCTGTTTGCAACATACAAATGAAATGGTTTGTCATAAGTGGGAGTGGTCAAAGCAGGAGCACTCTGTAACTCTTTTTTCAATGATTCAAATTAGATTAATGCATCAGCAGTCCATGTCAGTGATGCCCTAAGATTTTGATGGCCCACTTGTTTCATTAGTGCCCTTAGTGGAGCCGTTTTGATTGCATAATCTTCAATCCAAACTGCACAAATAAACCGTTCATCCCCAAAAATGTCATAATTTGTCCCACTGTTTGTGGTTGGGGTGCTTTGCTGATGCCCTCCAATTGACTGGGTGATATAGCTTTCATCCCATGTGAAATTGTGCGTCCTAAATATTCAACTTGTGGTAAGCAATATTGCAGTTTCTCTTTTGAGGCCTTATGTCCCCCCTCAGCTAATTTATTGAGTACTTTAATTGAATCTTGATGACATTGTTCCAAAGTCATTGAAGAAATCAATAAATCATCTACATATTGCATCAATGTGCTGTCCAGCCTAAGATCACTTAAGTCTTCTTTTAGAACTTGATTAAACACATGTGGTGAATGTTTGAAGCCCTGAGGCATTCTCGTGTATGTGAGTTTTTTACCTTGGTAGGTGAATGCAAACAATGGTTGGCTCTCCTCTGCTAGGGGAACACTGAAAAAAGCTGAGCAGAGATCAATCACAATAAAATAATTAGCAGCAGATGGAACATTGGTTAGCAACGTATGCAGGTTTGGTACTTCAGCAGGCCAATCCTCTACAACCTCATTCACTGCTCTCAAATCATGCACCAAACGCCATTTTGATTTGTCTGCTTTAGCTACTGGCAGTATTGGGGTGTTACAATAACTAGTACTTTCACCAATCCCTCAGTTATTTTTTTGATTCCCTTTTCTGCTTCTGGTTTCAAAGGGTATTGCATCTTCTTTGGTATTTTAGCTCCTGATCTGAGTGTTATTCTAATTGGATTGGCTGATTTTACTAACCCCACATCTGTGTCATGCTGAGACCATAATTCCATTGGTACTTGTTTCTCCATTTCTTTTAACAATTCAGTTTGCTTTGTTTGATGTTCATTGACTTTTGGATCAATCTTTGTATTTATCACCATTCTGGGAACTCCCAACATTGGAGTAGCACACAACATTTTGAGATATACTTTATCTGCTGATTGGAAGATTAAAGGATTTTCTGTGGCTTCCCAATTGCATTTTTCTGCTTTTTGCATCATGGGGCCCAAGTCTTTAGAAGCACAGTTTTTGCTTATGTATAAGGTAACATGAGGAACTGAGTTTGGTACTTCAAACCACTCATCAATTAATTTTTCCCTATCTACCTGCAGAGCTGCTCCTTCTGGTCCTACTATTATGTATTGTGACATCATAGGGATTTTCAGCCCTTTTGTGTTTTCTAACCATCTTTTTTCAAGTTCAGAGTCTTTGTTTTCATCATACTTCATTGTACAATGAAATTCAGTTTTTGGTAGGCTTGGCTCACAAAGCTGTTCCCTTATGTATCTTCCCCATTTGCTAATTGTTTTTTCCACATCTTCTTTTAGCTCTCCTAACCAATATATGTTAGCATATGGTTCTTGTGGTTGTGGTAATGTTGAGACATTCATTTGTCTAATTGCCCTATCATCCACATAAATTCCATCAGGGGTACACCATATCTGCATTTTTAGTTTACATATGGCATCTCTGCCCAACAAATTGACAGGTGTATGTTCTGAGACTAAAATTGGTATTCTTATTTCAGTGTCTTTCAGGCTTATGCTCACAGGGGCCGTCATAGGAAGTAGCTGAGTTACCCCCGAGAATCCTACTGTCTTTATATATTTTCCAGACATGGGGAGGTGCGAGGCATATCTTGGATTTAAACACGAAAAGCTGGCCCCTGTGTCGAGCATCAGAGTAATGGGTTTTCCTTCGATATTAACTTGCAGCATTGGTTCTTGATCAGCATCACACGATATCATTGGAAGCTGATTCCTCCCCGTAGGATTCTCTGGGCAGCCCTAGTATCCTTGGTCAGGCCCACGCCATGGGTTGACAGGGCCTAGAGCTTGGGCTTGCACTTGTTGTTGTCCATAGTTGATTCCTGGAGCCATTTGTTGGTTATTTTGCCAAGGATTGATGGGGCAATCTCTTCTGTTGTGTCCAGGCTGATTGCATCCCCAACACACTCCTGGTGGGCCACCAACTCTCTGTTGATTGTTGTTAAATCTTCCTCTGCCGCGTCCTCCTTGTTGTTGTTGTCTATTCCAGTTCCTGTTATTTGACTGCTCTGGTTTGAGATAGATGACAACTGGTGCTGGTCCTTGTGGTGCATTGACTGTTTCAGCAGGTGTTGCTTGTGCTGTTGCAGTCTGATTTGCTAGTGGATGCACATTCATTGGTGCTGGTGGATTGACAGGCACTGAAGTATTGACAGGTGCCATCACTGCTGACTGGTCTTCCTTCTGCACTGCTTGGACCTTTTTCTTCTTATTTAGCAGCAAAAAAAAGTAGAATTACAAAGTTTATTTGAACAAAAACCTTTGACAATTTTCTACCTTACATCTGAATAAAATTAGCAGTAAGATTAGAAATTACTTTGTGCTGCTTTAACCTCAGTCCAGTCTAAACTAAATGATTTTATAGGTAGTTTACTACACATTGTGATACAAATAACCTGAAATGACTGTGGATTATTAAAGCTAAATCACACTTATGATCTAATTTCTGATGTGTTCAGAGTAAATAAATTGTTTTTGTAATACACCGATTCTGATTTACAAATAAATAAAATCTCTGAATGTGCCATATGAAACATACATTCAGTCTTCTGACCGTTTACTGTCATTTGAGTTGATTTTGAGAGTGCGCCAATATATTTTCAATGCAGGAAAAACCCTACCCACAACTTAGCAAGGACATGCATTTTTATCGCATAAATGGAACAAGACATGAAGTGTCTAAATTGCAAAAAAACAAAATCTTAGAATTTTGTGTCTTTTTTCCAGCCCAGATTTAAAAAAAATTCTTAAATCAAGAATGATTTTCTAAATTATGCAAACAAGCAAAATAATCTGCCAATGCGGTAAAAACAACTCACTTAATTTTAACTCGTTTTATCTGAAAACAAGACAATAATTTTTACTAGAAAATTATTTTTGATTTAAGAATGTTTTTTTTTAATCTGGGCTGGAAACAAGACAAAAAAATCTAAGTAAGACGTTTTTTTTTTTTGCAATGTAGACACTTCATGTCTTGTTCCATTCATCCAATAAATGCATGTCCTTGCTGAGTTGTGGGCAATGACTAATTTCACGGGCAATACAGACAAAATTACAATATAAAATCAATCAGAGCTATAGAAATGTATCGTACATTTTATAAAATAAAGCTTCATATTATGAGAAGGCGACTTTCTACGATCTTTATATATCCTGCAGATTAGGTTCCTTCAATCTAAAAAAAAATAAAAAGAAGAATTTAAAAAGAATCGAAAACAACAGTGAGGAATAAATTTTTGGAATTGAATCCCATTGATTCCAAAACCAGGAATCGGAATCAGAGTTGATTCCAGAAACACACCTGGACCATTCTTCAGTGTTGCTTGATAATCTGGCAGGTGTAGGGCTGGGACTGAAGTCTGCAAGAAGGTAGCTCTCCAGGAGCAGTGTTGGAGATTTATGCTTTAGTCTATGTGTGTGGTCACGTCCTGTTCCAATATGACACGTAGCCTGAATTTTTGTTTGTAGTTTGTGGCTTGCAATTCTCACTTTATCCTTTTTTTCAATACACTTTTATGGCAAATTTTGCTTGTCATATTTTAATTTTTTTGCAATTACAGTTTTTTGTTTTTGTAAATATAATTTTTAAACTGTGGCCAAACAACTCCACCTTTGATATATCTCTCCAGAGCACATTATTGCTGAAGTTCTGTTTCTTATATAGGTGTTGGTAGCATTATTTGTTGAGATCAGGACCTTTTCAAAAAAGGACCTTTTTCTCCAAAATAAATCAGTTATGGCAGGGTTTTTCGAATATGAGAAGATACCAGTAAATGACTGCTATGATGTGTGAACAAAACACAAACTTAAGATCATAGCCGTGCAGAGGAATACGGAAGTTCTAAGCGGCCATGCATTATTATTTTTTTCCTTCTCGTTATGTCGTGATCTCGACATAACAAAAGTGGTTCTTTTAAACACAATGATTGTTTGATTTTTAAAACAATGCATTGTGAGTCAACTGTTGCTATAGTAACAAACGCAACCTTGACAGGAACATTCTAAAATGCTTAACCTGGCTTAATGCGTTAATTTAGAGTGTTTTTAAATGACAATAGTCAGCATACACATTATTAGTAATGTACAGACAAGAAGATGAGCCCATAATAAGAACGCAATGCGTTTAATTCCACATTAAGCAAATACCGTATTGACAACATGTGACTTAATGCGTTAAGGCAGTGTTTTTAAAAGACAAAACTCAGTAAAAACATCATTAATAATGCATTCTACATATGCCTACAGACAAGCAAATAAGCCCATAATAAGAACGCAATGCGTTTAAAGCATTAAGCGTTTTATCCATAGAAATATAAGAAAAACGCGTTGCATCTTGGACTCATCTTGTCTGTACATAGTGCACTTTATTAATAAATTATAATAGCCTGAGTTTGGTCTTTTAAAACACTCTCTAACACATTAAGCAAAGTAAATCGTTTTGAAATGCCTCTTTGATGAGCAAATGATCAACAGATAACGTGCACTCTTATACTGTATCTTGTGGATATTTCAGCCAATGTTACTTCACTTAGAAATAACATCTACAATAAATTAAATAAATAGGCTAATCACTGCTGATTTTGTCCAGAGTTAGGCCACGCTAAACATTTTATTTGTGTAATTAACATGTTTAAAGGGTGTAACAACAAGCATTCAACCACAAGCGCAGGCGGAGCGCAATAGAAGAACTAGCCTATTCTAAAAATTTTAAACTGATTGGATTAAACTCACTTAATTGTTCTCGTTCGTTTGAAATAAAATAATATATAATAATAATTTGTTTGTGATTTTTATTAGTCATGTGGGATAGGCTGTGATATCATGGGCGTTACAAGCGTGGATGCTGTTACGTTTGTGTGTGTGTGTGTGTGTGTGTGTGTGTGTGTGTGTGTGTGTGTGTGTGTGTGTGTGTGTGTGTGTATATGGTTTACAAATAAATGTAGAAAATACAAAAGAATTAAGCTACAACACTGTATAACATAATTTAACTAAATTATTAATTACATTTAATTTATTAATGATAAAGATTAAATATAAAGATGCACATTACAAACATGTCGTTGTAGCCTGAGAAACTGTGATGAGTCGTGCAGCAGTAATAAGATAACAGATACAATTTCAAGCAAAATTATCATATTTATTCAAGCATTTAAAATGTATAAGTAAATTAAATGTCAGTAATTAACTGCACACATTATAGCAATCACGGAGAAGCTCCTCTGTCCCAAACGCATACAGTAGGCTTATGTGGATATACAGTATACAACTCCCCATCAGTAGTTCTATACTGCCACCTGTTGGCGCAGTTGTGTAACTTAGAGAACAACTTTTCTTATGTCGAGATCATGAGAAAATTAAATCGTGATCACGACATAACAAGTAGGAAAAAATAATAATGCATGGCCGCTTAGAACTTCCGTAGAGGAAAGCAGCCTTATTTTTCTGCTTTATGTTGGTGTTTCAGTGTTTGGTGTTTAGTTTGATCTTGGTGTCATCTTCTACACCCACTCCATCAGGGTTGGGTCCTGCAGCAGGACTTTCTCAGGCTGTGTGGTCCAGAACAGTGGAGAACCTCACCCTTTAACAACAGAACATCAGCTCCATCTGGGTATTTCAAGCACCTCCCTTATGATAGTTCAGATTTGAGGCGTCCTCCATACATGATGGAGCTAACCGCAGATTGGGGTCACAATGGACTGAAAGAGTAGGCATGAATGAGAGGAAACTCAGAGGTTTATTGATGATGCAACAGCAGGAAAGGACAGTTGAGGGGATCTCCAAACATAAGAAAGCCTGAGCAGATTCAGACATCAGGGAGAAAATGAGAAAACCCCAGACCAGTGGAGGTGTGTCTACAGTGAACCTAGAAATTATTTGAAATGATAAAATAGTAGTTGTGAAAACAATTGTGATACTTTGTGGTTATCAAGGATTCATAGACCCTAATTAAAGATTAATAATTTGTGGGAAAATTATTTCTCATGATAATCAATTTGACAGTTACTTCACAGCCAAATTAAAGTGAACTTAGTTCTGAGAATAGCCCTAGCATTTTTTTCTTGATATTTTCATACTCTAGACATCAAACATTTTTTTTTTGAAAGAAATATGGTAACTAAGGCTAAATTTGTATTAAATAAAATAAAAACAATAATACTATGAAATATTGTTACATCAGAAAACAGAACATTTAAAAAAAGAGTTATTTTAAACTCTATTACATTTTAACAGATGTTTAGCTTTAGTCAGTGTTGATGTTTTATTGATAATTTTCTTTAGTCACAATTATGGTGATTAATGTTTCTTAAACGAAATACATTTTACTTATATTGATTTAAAATTAAGCAGAACAAAGTAGCAGTGAGGTTGTGTTACCTTATTGCTAAATTATACAAAAAATTAGCTGCTATGATAGAATGATCACTGTAATACATAAATATTGTGACAAAGAGATCATCTTTCAAAGATAAAAAATGTTTTGGTGTAAGAAGTTTCAACTAGACATTGAGACACACTTTAGCATATCAAAACTCAACATACCTCAAAAATATTGACAATCCCAATTTTTTTTAATCAGTTACACATCACAAAACAAGCTATGAAAGAACCAACAAAAACAACAACACAAAAACACTTTTTTTATTAAGCCCAATTAACCCATATTCCAGTGAAAGTTTAAATTATGCTTCTGAAACCCTGAATCTGTTGCATACATTGATTCATGAAGTTATTCACTCTTTCAAGGTCCTCAAAACATAACAAGCTGTCGGCACCTGCTGACCAAAGCAATGTAAATGCAAGAAAACTCAACCTAAATATGTATAAGGACATATTTTACAAAGCAATTGCTAATATTTTAATTAAAGTGTAATCTATGAAATATAATCTACAATTAATTAAATGCCATTAAATATAAATGTTCTGTAAAATTTGAAGGGTTTTTTGCGCTTGTTTTATCTGTTATAAGGCAAGGCTTGGCTATAACAAAAAGTGATTAGGTGATGACTGTAATGAGAGGGGTCAGGGCGTTGAGATCCAAATGCAGCTTTATTAATACAAACAAGAGGAGGTCAGACAGGCAAAGTTCAGTGACAGTAACAGGTGTAACGTAGGCAAGGTAGACTCATCAACAGTGGCAATGCTAAGGTCGGGGCAGGTGGCAGACAGAGAGAGTATCCGAAGGGCAGGCAGGGTCAAAAGGGCAGGCAGCAAATGGTCAGGGTCGTGAGAACAGTCCAGGTAACAAACAGGGAAACACACTTGGGGTAAACGCTCGGAAATGTCAGACAGGTCTAAACAAGACTTTGCAATGAGTGAGATGAAGTCCAAGGCTTATAAAGCGTGCCTGACGGAGTGAAGCTGTGTAATTAGTGCAAATGAGTGATTGGTGACAGCTGTGTGATTAGTGCAATGGTGGATGGGAAATGCAGTCCTTGGGTGATGTGCAGCTGTAGTGTGGTGCAAGAGATGTGGTGAGTGGGCGTGAGCTCATGAACCGGATTTGTGACAGAGACAAGTGCTTTATGGTTTTAATTCTGCGCAAATCATTCTGCAAGTTACTGAACCAGTGATGTATCAATGATTCACTCAAAATACAATAACATGTCTTGCACGGGAAGTTTAAAACATTAACAAAGTGAAAAACAAGCTGATTTCTGCATTTCTGGAGATGACAACACAGCCATCTGATTTGAACTTGAAATCACACTGTTTGTATTTTCATTCATGAAATTCACACAGGCCATATAATGCTTTATAAACTCAAAATTACATTGTAATATTTTTGGATAATCAGTTTAATTAATCATTTTTGTATTATATTTTGTATGATTCAATATAATTAATTATTCCATTGAATTTTCCTATTTTTCTGAATAAGGAATTTGGGACATCTGTAATGAAAATGTTATACTATGACTTCACAGTGGACAGGGTCAGGAAATTACATTGATATAGCAGAACACAACAGCTGAGTTCCAAAGATGAAAACCCAAGAAAAATGAATTGCCCCAATGAAAAAATATATATGCATTGTCTTCATTGAGAAAGGGCTTTAAGACACACCAAGCAAAGATTTTTTAAATTAAGTGATGATATATGTTTATGGGAAAGTGATAGGTCAGTGTGATTTCAGCTTCCTTTTTAAAAACTGATTCAACTTCCCTGTGAAGAACCACACTACCCATAATCCTGAGCAGTCAGAGAAGTTGCATGAAAACAATATCACACTAGAGCTGAGCTCAGCAGTATTCACACAAGTCTCCTTGCTCTCTCAAACTACATTTTACAGCAAAACCCTAAACGATCCCTATGAAGAATATGAATAGGAATGAAAATAACACTGTTCATTTTATTAAAAGTTCAAGAGTTCACAACCACTCAGCTCACAACAATAACATTGCAATTCCCTTGTTAATACAATTTTATATTATACTGTACTGTAGAATACAACATTGCTAAAGTGTGCAATGAAAGTTATCAAAAGAGTTGCTACATTACAAGCAATTATGTTGTCTATCACTAGAATTGCTGGGGGGGAATAAATAGCAAATTATATGTAATTCAAATAATGACAGACTGCAATGATTTCATATAATGCAAAACATGTATTTTTTCACTTAGTATTTTTGTCTAGTTTTCCAGTACAACTCTCTTAATGTTCTTGAATCAAGATGCAACTTCAGAAGCAAAATTACTTAAAACATTATGCCCTGTTTTCTGAAAAAACATGATGAATATTTGTTTAGCTTTTGCTTAATACCAGATAAATTATCTTAATAATATCTAAATTCAAAGGCAAAGTAAGATTTTTTAATGCCCATTGGCAGATATTTTTCTTGTTTTAAGCAAAAAAACTAATTTTGCTATTTTTTTAAGAAAACAAGACATAAGACATAATTTTGCTTGTCAAGTAAATGCATCTTGATTCTAGAATCCAGAATATTCAGATAGTTGTACTGGAATACAAGGCAAAAATACTAAGTAATAAAACTTTGTGGAGTAAGAAATTACCATTCAGTTACAGTAAGTGTAAAATCTTTTGTTTTTATATACTGTATAATAGCAGCTCATGACACAGTACTCTGCAGCTTTGTACCCCGAATGGCATGAACAGGTCAAGACATCAGAAACAACTGAACTGAATATATGTTCATCTCTACATTATAACAAGCAGACTATGTTGTATATGACACATCTCATGGCGCTGTAAAAGCACTAATAACAACACCGCATGACTAACAGGTGGAATGAAAGCAAATATGCAAATCTTTCACTTTTTGCATGTCACTTTGCATCCAAAACATCCTTGATGGCTCGGGATAACTTCCCAGCGAGGGCTCCTGGGAGTGGGGAAAACGGAGCAGCTTTGAATAACAAATGAGCCCTATTTTCACTTGAGCTTATCACACAGTCATAGACAGCCTTGCGCAGCCCGTCATTTGTCCATGCAAAGTGTCTCCACTTGTTCACAATCATTATCATCAGACTGTATCATCAGTGACAGTTTCATGTCATTTTGTGAACTAAGCCACTCGCTTTACTATCCCATAGGAATCCATAAGTTACAGACATCCAAAAGAGGAAGGAGACATGTAATGAAATTAAAATGAACCACAGTCCACTGCTTAGATGCACACATGTACCTCTATTGACTAGGGGTGTAACGGTACATAAACATGATGGTTCGGTACGTAACTTGGTTTTGACGTCACGGTTTGGTACAGCAGGACAAAAAAGTAAACATAAAATTGCCCCTTTTTAAAACAGTGGTTTACTGAACCAATTGCCCTTTCTTTAAATACTGTAAATTCAATTATAATATAAGTGTATAGGGATAAAAATATACCTCAGCTTAGGCTTAGGCCCAATGAACAACAGAGCCCAAACTTAAATTTAATTACTATTTATTTTTAAATATCATAATCAACACTCAAATTGCAAACATGTAAATTGCACATTATGCAGTTTTTAAATTAACTCCTAAATTATAACATTTCTAATAATTGTTGTTGAAATATATCAATTTACACAGTGGCTGTCATAACTTGTTTCATAACAGATTTAAGACATCATTAACAGGTTTAATAAAATATAATGAGCATAGTCTAATATTTCGTGAAATGCTCTTCTCTAGACTTAATTTCTCTAGTGAACTAACGAGCTGTGGACACTGCTTACTTGCTGAGGTAAATCAAATGCTACGTGACATTTTGTTTACAAGCTGTTTTATTGGCGTCTTTCCGTGGTTTAAACACTGATTGAGTGATTACAAGAGTCAAGAGATGTTCATTCATGTTTATTTCACATTAAAACGCATTTATACAGCAATCTATCATGCCACATGAAAGAGCGTCTAAATGGCATTTATTGAATTTCCAGAAAGAAAATGGACATGATTTAAAAGATAAGATTTTGTTTCTTAGCAAAAGTAACTATATATATAAACTGGAAGTTTCCAATGAAGTTCCACTCGTGCAGTAGTTAAAACAATGCTGTATTTGTTCGATAAACATGCGTAGCAATCTGAAAGACCCGAGCTAACCATTAAACCGTGTACCGTTAAGGCCCGTTCACACCAAGCACGATAACTATAAAGATAACGATATTAGCGTCCACACCAGTGAATGATATCGTCTGTTTATTCTAAGCGCACACGCGTCTGCCGCTTTAAATTCTCAAGCTCGTTATAGCAGGATTGATTCTGATTGGCTGTCAATGTTTGTATCATTCATCAGCTGGAAAAAAAACGTTCTGGAAGTGATTCCAACAATTTAATTTCTCTGTGCCTTTATCGTTATAGCTGTATTGTGGATTCTGCTATTCTTTAATGTTGCGACAATTTTTAGAACTATATCTTTATAGTTATCGTCCTTGGTGTGAACGGGCCTTCACACCCCTACTATTGACCTTAGGTGGCTCTATAATAAGTACTTTTTTGCTTATGTTGCAAAAACCATAGATCAAAATAGTTGTGTTTTTCCTCTGATTCCCTGAGTTATATAACTCCCCTTTCATCCAGCCGTTCTGTTGAAGCAGTTTCTGTATGGCCCTGCTTATAGACTTCATCATTAAAGCATGGGTACGGGTGTTAAGGATGTGGCCTACATACCCCTGCGAGAATACTAAGTATGCCGAAAACACTGGAGTCTTTCAGGACCCACAGGGACTGCCGGGCAGGGGACGTAACTCCGCCATAATGCGAGCAAGCAGAAGTGATGACAGAAGCCCGTTCTCATCACAGATGCCACAAAAAAGGCTGAGCTGTGAATACACTGTGGGGAACTGCTCACGGCCAGCGGCAGAGACACCATTTACACTGGTAACTAGTGAATGGTTAAACATCCCGTAGCCCCTTCCCCCGTCCACTGGCTTTTATAATTATCAAAGAACCAGCTAATGAAACATGACTACAAAGTGCAGAATATCTGTGTTTGTGTGTGTGTGTTAAATGGGAACAACTGTCTCAGCCACTCCTTTGGCTGCTTCTCCTGTCGTTTCAGACTGTGTGAAGGAAGAAAAAGAGGCTAATTGCTTCACTGTGACATTGATTTTTCTTCAATCTATGAATCAATGAATAGATATTTAATACTTTATTTCAAAATGCATTTCTTTCCTATCCTTCAAAGTCAGATGAAGGTCGTGTTAGCCGTCTCTTGTCTCTGTGTAACCCTGTAACTTGTTAACATCACAAACTCACCTGACAGACTGTTTTCATGGCTATTCAGAAAACTAGAGTGATATGCTGGGATTAAATTACTGCAAACAAGTGCAGATGCACCACAGTGACTGCAGCTTTCCTCAGTGCAATGACAGAGTGAAGAATGTTGGTAACCAAACAGAAGCCATTGACTTCCATACTAACTTTTCCCTAACGACTACCATCAATTGTTTGGATACCAACACTCTTATAAATATATTCTGTGTTAAACAGAAGAAATAAACTCATACATGTCTGGAACAGCTTGAGGGTGGTAAATGTAATTGTTGGCCGAACTGTGCCTTTAATCCTGTTATAATTATGGCATTAAAACCACCCAGTTTTTACTTAGAATTTACTAGGCACAGTTTATATTTTTGTGTAACTAATTCCAAATATTTGAGCATAAGACTTAAATGATAAGTTCACCAAAAATGGAACATTCTGTCATTAATTACTCACCCTCATGTCATTCCAAACCCGTAAGGTCTTTGTTCAACTTCGGAACACAAATGAAGATATTTTTGATGAAATCCCAGAGCTCCATAGTCAGCAATGCAACTGACATTTTCAAGGCCCAGAAAGGTAGAAGGTAAGACAATTAAAATAGTCCATGTGACATCAGTGGTTCAACCGTATGTTTACAAAACTACGAGAATACGTTTTGTGCGCAAAGGAAAGATAAATAACGACTTCACTCAAAAATTAATTATCTTCCGTGTCAGTCTTCGACAAGCGTTCATGAGAGTGCGATGCATGCGTGCGATGCTGCTGACATAGGAGCCGGCATTATTCGAACCAGAATATAAAGACGATGAACTAAGAGAGATGGACGTTCAGAAGTCTGACATGGAAGACAATCAATTGTTAAATAGTCAAGAAACTCACAAAATATTTTTTGTTTTCTTTGCGCACATAAAAAGTATTCTTGTAGCTTCATTAAATTACGGTTGAACCAATGAATCAAAAATATCTTCATTTGTGTTTCCAAGATAAACGAAGGTCTTATGGGTTTGGAACGATATGATATGATGAACGATAAAGTCATTTTTGGGTAGACTATCCCTTTAAGATTAAAAAGCATTTAAGATCAAAAGAAACAAATGTGTGACCCTGGACCACAAAACCAGTAGCATGATTATATTTGTAGCAATAGCTAACAATACACTGTGTGGGTCAATATTATCATTTTTTCTTTTATGCCAAAAATTATTAGGATATTAAGTAAAGATCATGTTCCATGAATATATTTTGTAAATTTCCTACCATAAATATATAAAAACTTAATTTTTGATTAGTAATATGCATTGCTAAGAACTTAATTTGGACAACTTTAAAGGCGATTTTCTCAATATTTAGATTTTTTTGCACCCTCAGATTCCACATTTTTAAGTAGTTGTATCCCAGCCAAATATAGTCCTATCAAAACTAACCATACATCAATGGAAATATAATTTATTGATATATTAAAATCTCAATAAAAAAAATGACCATTATGACTAGTTTTGTGGTCCAGGGTCACATTTAATTAACTGTGTTCTTCCCGTAGTCTCAAAATGCTGCATGTGTGTGTTTACTACACTGAGCTAAATATGAGAACCTCCATTTGGGAACATCTTCTTGGGTAAAAATGTTGTTGTTTTTTTATTCTAGAGGATGTTTTTTTTTCTTCTTTTCTAGGGCGTTGGGTTTTGGAATGGGTTAGTATGTAGTCATTATAAATAGCTTTATATGTAAACAATCGTTGTCCTCATTTAGATAACTCAGTAAACATGCTATTCTGTACCACTGCATGTTTGTTACACCATAGTAGGTGTGTGTGTGAGTGCAGTCTGATATTCTGGGAACGGAGGGGTCGTGTTGTTGACCCACCTGCTCCCATCTCTCTTCAGCTGGATCTTGTCGCATTTCAGCAGCTGCAGCCGCTCACAAAGCACGTCTTTGTAATCCGTCCTGGGTGGACACAAGGAGCAGAGGAAACAGAGGCAGAAGCGGCTCGTCTTGCCTTCTTCACTGATTTTACACTGACTGTCCTTCATGGTACTAGATGAACACATACCTTCATGCCTGACACACACACACACACACACACACACACACACACACACACACACACACACACACACACACACACACACACACACACACACCTGTTACATGAGCTTTATGCAGAGGGCAAAACTAATGGACACGTGCAAGTAACTGAACAAAGCATGAGTGCTGCATATAATTTCGCATGTAGATGACAAATATTCAAACCTGTGTTTCTCCAGCAGCATGCAAAGCACGTTTGCAAATGTGACCAAGGCAGAAATAGCTGAGCAGCCTCTTTGCTGCACTTTAGTCAAATTTTCTGAATGTGGGCTACAGTATGTATGTCGACTTCATGCCTGCTTCCAAACCTGAACCTTCATAGATTGTAACAACCTGTGAGTTTGTGTGGATCATGTTATGTGACCACGTTATTACTCTATTCTGTTGACACAAATACATTAAAAAGTATCTTGTTACAAATTACAAATACCTGTTCAACAAATCACAATCAAAATAACACAAAATACTGTTGAGAGAAATGTATTAATTAATTTGACATTTTAAAATATAAAAATAACAAACAAGCACGCAATTTTGAGAAATCAAGGTGAATTAAAAAAAAAACAGCTCTTGGAAAATACGCACATACTTTCTCCTCTGAGGTGAATATCTCTCGTGTTGTGGTTGTTGAAAAAACAAAGAAAGTTCTCATCTGTCATTCAACCGGAGTTCCGGTCTGGAGATATTCACTTTAGAGAATAAAGCACATGTACAAGTGCATCTCAATAAATTAGAATGTCGTGGAAAAGCTCATTTATTTCAGTAATTCAACTCAAATTGTGAAACTCGTGTATTAAATAAATTAAATGCACACAGAGTGAAGTAGTTTAAGTCTTTGGTTATTTTAATTGTGATGATTTTGACTCACATTTAACAAAAACCCACCAATTCACTATCTCAACAAATTAGAATATGGTGACATGCCAATCAGCTAATCAACTCAAAACACCTGCAAAGTTTTCCTGAGCCTTCAAAATGGTCTCTCAGTTTGGTTCACTAGGCTACACAATCATGGGGAAGACTGCTGATCTGACAGTTGTCCAGAAGACAATCATTGACACCCTTCACAAGGAGGGTAAGACACAAACATTCATTGCCAAAGAAGCTGGCTGTTCACAGAGTGCTGTATCCAAGCATGTTAACAGAAAGTTGAGTGGAAGGAAAAAGTGTGGAAGAAAAAGATGCACAACCAACCGAGAGAACCGCATCCTTATGAGGATTGTCAAGCAAAATCGATTCAAGAATTTGGGTGAACTTCACAAGGAATGAACTGAGGCTGGGGTCAAGGCATCAAAAGCCACCGCACACAGACGTGTCAAGGAATTTGGCTACAATTGTCGTCAGAGGCGTCTTACCTGGGCTAAGGTGAAGAAGAACTGGACTGTTGCCCAGTGGTCCAAAGTCCTCTTTTCAGATGAGAGCAAGTTTTGTATTTAATTTGGAAACCAAGGTCCTAGAGTCTGGAGGAAGGGTGGAGAAGCTCATATCCCAAGTTGCTTGAAGTCCAGTGTTAAGTTTCCACAGTCTGTGATGATTTGGGGTGCAATGTCATCTGCTGGTGCTGATCCATTGTGTTTTTTGAAAACCAACGTCACTGCACTCGTTTACCAATACATTTTGGAGCACTTCATGCTTCCTACTGCTGACCAGCTTTTTAAAAGATGCTGATTTCATTTTCCAGCAGGATT
The DNA here is from genome assembly GCA_027422405.1 of Ptychobarbus kaznakovi. NCBI lineage: Eukaryota > Metazoa > Chordata > Actinopteri > Cypriniformes > Cyprinidae > Ptychobarbus > Ptychobarbus kaznakovi. The sequence goes on from JAPDDN010000644.1 coordinate 42,311, forward strand.
TGGCACCTGCCCACACTGCCAAAAGTACCAAAAGCTGGTTAAATGACCATAGTGTTGGTGTGCTTGACTGGCCAGCAAACTAACCAGTCCTGAACTCCATAGAGAATCTATGGGGTATTGTCAAGAGGAAAATGAGAAACAAGAGACCAAAAAATGCAGATGAGCTTAAGGCCACTGTCAAAGAAACCTGGGCTTCCATACAACCTCAGCAGTGCCACAAACTGATCACCTCCATGCCATGCCGAATTGAGGCAGTAATTAAAGCAAAAGCAGCCCCTACCATGTATTGAGTACATATACAGTAAATGAACATACTTTCCAGAAGGCCAACAATTCACTAAAAATGTGTTTTTTTTATTGGTCTTATGAAGTATTCTAATTTGTTGATGTAGTGAATTGGTGGGTTTTTGTTAAATGTGAGCCAAAATCATCACAATTAAAAGAACCAAAGACTTAAACTACTTCAGTCTGTGTGCATTGAATTTATTTAATACACGAGTTTCAAAATTTGAGTTGAATTGCTGAAATAAAACTTTTCCATGACATTCTAATTTATTGATATGCACCTGTACGTTTTTTAGGTTGTCTAGGCATTATTGTTTTGTGTAGTGTTTCTCAAATTGGTACACTTGTTTGCTTTTCCAGGCCATAGTGAACTGCTCCTCTCACAGTCTCATGATCACAGCAGACCAGTGAGAATTTTTGCTAAATTAATTAAATTTCAGTTTGTTTTGCACCAAACCCTGTCATATACCATCAGAGCACTTGGAAAACACAGCATGAGCCATGCAAGATAATTTTTTATAAAGCCTGAAGATGGACACTGGCATTAAATGGACGAGTACAAACAGGACTTTTTTTTTCTCCTTTTGAGTTTGAAAAAGAAAGGTCATATGTGACCCTGGACCACAAAATCGTAAGGGTACATTTTTTTAAACTGACAATAATTGGCCGAGATACAACTATTTGAAAATCTGGAATCTGAAAAAACATCAAAATATTGAGAAAATCGCCTTTAAAGTTGTCCAAATGAAGTCCTTAGCAATGCATATTACTAATCAAAAATTATATTTTGATATATTTACAGTAGGACATTTACAAAATATCTTAATTGAACATGATCTTTACTTAATATCCAAATGATTTCTGGCATACAATATATTGTTGGCTATTGCTACAAATATACCTGTGCTATGACTGGTTTTGTGTGCTCCAGGGTCGGATATAACATTATAATAAAACATTTTTGTGAACTGTACCTTTATGTTAATATACGCCAACCACTATTGCTGCCTTCATATGCTATCTGAATGATTATAAATATGAGTTTATTAATCAGAAATTGGACATGAATTGCCTCTCAAGTCATAAACTCAGAGATAATTTTGATACCCGAGTTGGGTGAGCCATAAACATGGCAGAGAAGAGAAACATGCCCAGTTCTGTAAAGTTTTATTTGTTTTCACAACGACATCGACATGGCTTTTTCCTGCCATTACAGTCACGTATATTTACGTATATAAATATCAATTTAATGCATTACTGTATATATTGAGCACAGCGAAATTAGCATTTATTTGACCGATATTTAAGAATCGCCAGCCTGTTGAATATCTAGATAGTGCTGTGAATGTTCATATGGTTACTAATGAATGGGACGCAAAACTTTTTTCCAAACCTGCTGGATATTGAATAAAAATCTTCTATATACCTTTAGGTTTTTAATAGGATTTCCCCAAGAAATAGGCAAGAATGAACTAATAAAGAACTAATAAATGGGCTGTCCACCATGATTTCTGCGACAAACTCGTAATTACTACTTCACAAGTGGGAAGTATGAAATTTCCAATAGTGCCTGAAAAGCAGCTTAAAACAGCTACTTTCCTTGGATTACTTGTCATAGGAAATAAAACCGTTCACAATGAGCAGGCTGGACCCAACGGGATGTCACATGATTTACTCGCATTTAACCAAAAACTAGGGAAAATCTAGTCTTATTTGGGAAAACAATTATATGTTTAAGTATTTATTTATTTGAAATACACAAATTACAACTTATTTTCTGTCTAGCAAAATGCAAATGAGAAAATACAAAAAAGTAGTAAAATATGTATTTTAAATACATTTAATAGAAAATACTGCACATCTCAGGCCATATATGAATAATGCGACACATACAGTATAACATAGGGGACTCGGATACAGCCAGTAACAATATACAGGTGCTGGTCATATAATTAGAATATCATCAAAAAGTTGATTTATTTCACAAATTCCATTCAAAAAGTGAAACTTGTATAATGTATACATTCATTCCACACAGACTGATATATTTCAAGTGTTTATTTCTTTTAATTTTGATGATTATAAGTGACAACTAATGAAAACCCCAAATTCAGTATCTCAGAAAATTTGAATATTACTTAAGACCAATACAAAGAAAGGATTTTTAGAAATCTTGGCCAACTGAAAAGTATGAACATGAAAAGTATGAGCATGTACAGCACTCAATACTTAGTTGGGGCTCCTTTTGCCTGAATTACTGCAGCAATGCGGCGTGGCATGGAGTCGATCAGTCTGTGGCACTGCTCAGGTGTTATGAGAGCCCAGGTTGCTCTGATAGTGGCCTTCAGCTCTTCTGCATTGTTGGGTCTGGCATATCGCATCTTCCTCTTCACAATACCCCATAGATTTTCTATGGGGTTAAGGTCAGGCGAGTTTGCTGGCCAATTAAGAACAGGGATACCATGGTCCTTAAACCAGGTACTGGTAGCTTTGGCACTGTGTGCAGGTGCCAAGTCCTGTTGGAAAATGAAATCTGCATCTCCATAAAGTTGGTCAGCAGCAGGAAGCATGAAGTGCTCTAAAACTTCCTGGTATACGGCTGTGTTGACCTTGGACCTCAGAAAACACAGTGGACCAACACCAGCAGATTACATGGCACCCCAAACCATCACTGACTGTGGAAAATTTACACTGGACCTCAAGCAACGTGGATTCTGTGCCTCTCCTCTCTTCCTCCAGACTCTGGGACCCTGATTTCCAAAGGAAATGCAAAATGTACTTTCATCAGAGAACATAACTTTGGACCACTCAGCAGCAGTCCAGTCCTTTTTGTCTTTAGCCCAGGCGAGACGCTTCTGACGCTGTCTGTTGTTCAAGAGTGGCTTGACACAAGGAATGCGACAGCTGAAACCCATATCTTGCATACGTCTGTGCGTAGTGGTTCTTGAAGCACTGACTCCAGCTGCAGTCCACTCTTTGTGAATCTCCCCCACATTTTTGAATGGGTTTTGTTTCACAATCCTGTCCAGGGTGCGGTTATCCCTATTGCTTGTACACTTTTTTCTACCACATCTTTTCCTTCCCTTAGCCTCTCTATTAATGTGCTTGGACACAGAGCTCTGTGAACAGCCAGCCTCTTTTGCAATGACCTTTTGTGTCTTGCCCTCCTTGTGCAAGGTGTCAATGGTCGTCTTTTGGACAACTGTCAAGTCAGCAGTCTTCCCCATGATTGTGTAGCCTACAGAACTAGACTGAGAGACCATTTAAAGGCCTTTGCAGGTGTTTTGAGTTAATTAGCTGATTAGAGTGTTGCACCAGGTGTCTTCAATATTGAACCTTTTCACAATATTCTAATTTTCTGAGATACTGAATTTGGGGTTTTCATTAGTTGTCACTTATAATCATCAAAATTAAAATAAATAAACACTTGAAATATATCAGTCTGTGTGGAATGAATGTATACATTATACAAGTTTCACTTTTTGAATGGAATTTGTGAAATAAATCAACTTTTTGATGATATTCTAATTATATGACCAGCACCTGTATACAACATTATATGATCCATGAATGTGTGAGGCTGCATGTGTCTTTTGCTTCCAGCGGCACAAAACTGCTCCTTATGCTGCATGATATTGCAAAGAAATGGGTACTATTTTTAATGTGTAAATAGTGCAAATAGTTTATTGCACTGTAGTTATTTACCCACTATGGCTAATGAATCAGAAGTCTTGCATATTCACAGCTGGATACACAAAGCACAAGGACTTCTGCACAGTGCACATATTCACCTGTGCAGAAGCGTACAATAACTAAATAATGTCTTAAAGTATTATGTTTGATTGATCTACAAACCCGATTCCAAAAAAGTTGGGACACTGTACAAATTGTGAATAAAAAAGGAATGCAATAATTTACAAATCTCATAAACTTATATTTTATTCACAATAGAATATAGATAACATATCAAATGTTGAAAGTGAGACATTTTGAAATGTCATGCAAAATATTGGCTCATTTTGGATTTCATGAGAGCTACACATTCCAAAAAAGTTGGGACAGGTAGCAATAAGAGGACGGAAAAGTTAAATGTACATATAAGGAACAGCTTGAGGACCAATTTGCAACTTATTAGGTCAATTGGCAACATGATTGGGTATAAAAAGAGCCTCTCAGAGTGGCAGTGTCTCTCAGAAGTCAAGATGGGAAGAGGATCACCAATTCCCCCAATGCTGCGGCGAAAAATAGTGGAGCAATATCAGAAAGGAGTTTCTCAGAGAAAAATTGCAAAGAGTTTGACGTTATCATCATCTACAGTGCATAATATCATCCAAAGATTCAGAGAATCTGGAACAATCTCTGTGCGTAAGGGTCAAGGCCGGAAAACCATACTGGATGCCCGTGATCTTCGGGCCCTTAGACGGCACTGCATCACATACAGGAATGCTACTGTAATGGAAATCACAACATGGGCTCAGGAATACTTCCAGAAAACATTGTCGGTGAACACAATCCACCATGCCATTCGCCGTTGCCGGCTAAAACTCTATAGGTCAAAAAGAAGCCATATCTAAACATGATCCAGAAGCGCAGGCGTTTTCTCTGGGCCAAGGCTCATTTAAAATGGACTGTGGCAAAGTGGAAAACTGTTCTGTGGTCAGACGAATCAAAATTTGAAGTTCGTTTTGGAAAACTGGGACGCCATGTCATCCGGACTAAAGAGGACAAGGAAAACCCAAGTTGTTATCAGCGCTCAGTTCAGAAGCCTGCATCCCTGATGGTATGGGGTTGCATAAGTGCGTGTGGCATGGGCAGCTTACACATCTGGAAAGGCACCATCAATACTGAAAGGTATATCCAAGTTCTAGAACAACATATGCTACCATCCAGACGTCGTCTCTTTCAGGGAAGACCTTGCATTTTCCAACATGACAATGCCAGACCACATACTGCATCAATTACAACATCATGGCTGCATAGAATAAGGATCCGTGTACTGAAATGGCCAGCCTGCAGTCCAGATCTTTCACCCATAGAAAACATTTGGCGCATCATAAAGAGGAAGATGCGACAAAGAAGACCTAAGACAGTTGAGCAACTAGAAGCCTGTATTAGACAAGAATGGGACAACATTCCTATTCCTAAACTTGAGCAACTTGTCTCCTCAGTCCCCAGACGTTTGCAGACTGTTATAAAAAGAAGAGGGGATGCCACACAGTGGTAAACATGGCCTTGTCCCAACTTTTTTGAGATGTGTTGATGCCATGAAATTTAAAATCAACTTATTTTTCCCTTAAAATTATAAATTTTCTCAGTTTAAACATTTGATATGTCATCTATGTTGTATTCTGAATAAAATATTGAAATTTGAAACTTCCACATCATTGCATTCTGTTTTTATTCACAATTTGTACAGTGTCCCAACTTTTTTGGAATCGGGTTTGTAGTTACCTCTACTCTGCAATTGTAAAGCTATTATATTTTGTCAAGCTTCATGTCATATACTCCCGGTTTCACAGACAAGGCTTAAGCTAGTCCCAGACTAAAATGCATATTTGAGCTGTCTCAACTGAAAATATCTTGCTCTGACATATCTTAAAATATGTCAGTGTCATTGTTCTGTGTCAATATGCACACCTGTAATGCTTTCTTCTAAAGCATTTTTGTAAAAGTTGCTCAAATATTTAATTTTACTAAGGCCTAGTCCTGGCTTAAGCTAAGCCCCATTTGTAAAACCGGGCCTTAATGGATAATTAAACACAATGAAACTAAATTAACACTACATGGGTTCAAAGTTGTTAGACTTCAAGTTATTAACCAAAATAGTTAAAAACACTGAACCTGTTTGAGAGAACAATATCTACATATATGACATAAAAAAAATATTCTATTGTGATTATTTCATAATTAATATAATTGCACTATCAAATATACTAAACTATACAATACAGTTTTTAAATAAAAAACATGTTAACACTTTAGTATAGGGCCCAATTCTCACTATTAACTAGTTGCTAATTAGCATGCCTATTAATAACATATTGGCTTTTATTAGTACTTATAAAGCACATATTCTGCATGACCATATTCTACATCCCTAATCCTGCCTGCTAACTTACTAACTGTTAATAAGCAGCAAATTAGTAGTTTATTGAGGCAAAAGTCATAGTTAATGGTTTGTTAATAGTGAGAATTGGACCTTAAAATACCCACTGTAATGAGAATACAACTTTACTCACTTAACTTTTAGTGACTTTACATTTAGCGTTATTCTTCAAAACCAATGTTGTCACAAAGAGGGGCTAAATCAAACAGTATTCTGACACCTTTGATTGAAAAAGACACAAAAATGATGGCATTTTGTTCATCAATCCAGTTAATCCATGTGTACTCTGGTCCTGTTTTGATCGAGAATACAAAGCACATCTCTACTTAACTAATGTACATGCTCAAAAACAGTATATGTATACAGTATATAGTCTGTATATAGTCACCCTTTTCATCAGATACACTCAACCTCACCTTGTGGCCTTATTTTGTGAATTTAATCAGAAGTAAACATCACTGTGTCTGTTATACATAGACTAATATGAAGTACTAGTTTTGTTAAAAGTTTAATGAGTGGCCAAATTTAGTCCATTCACGTCAAAAGGCATGGACTACCAACACTCCCCAAAAAAATGACATTAGCATTTATAAAATGTGAAAATCTGATCTTAGCCCAGCATATATTGATCAAATGTATTGGTTCCTTCCCTTTCAAAATCACAAATGATCTCTTGGTCACAAACCAACTGAGAGCTACTTAGATGGGTTTAATGGATATCACAAGGAGTGCACAAAATAGTTTACAAAATGAAAGATAACTGTGGTGCTAAAAAATGCTGACATTTAAAAGCATGAAATGATATTGAAGATGTTGTGGGTGAATCAAAAAACATTGTCTCTCGGATTCATCTCACCTCCTAGCAGCTCACAGGAAATGTCCAGGAAGTGACATCTCTCCTACACATGTCAGCTGGACTGGACTGCTGCCAATCTCTCTCTCTCTCTCTCTCTCTCTCTCTCTCTCTCTCTCACACACACACACACACACACACACACACACACACACACACACACAACACACACAACACACACACACACAATACAACACAACACACACACCATGCTTCATCAAAAGGCTTTAATATTACTCTAAGAATGCTCACAATAATATCATAAATAGACCATGCTCACACACACTTTTCAGGCCCTAATGAAAATGTATGACTTTTCACATGCGTTCATAGTCTCTCCAGAAACATCTGCGTATTTTTTTTACCATAAAAGGGGAAAAGCACAATTTGTGATTCAGTATGAGTGAACTGGTAAATGCTTTGAATACTTAAGACACGCAGCGACACACACGCACACATTTCATTGCTTTTGGCAGGTAAAAATTTGCATCCAGTGAGAGTGACTGTCAGCAGTTCAAAATAGTGAAGTAAGAGCGAGCAGTACACCGTTTGAATTAACTGACACATTTAACTATTCCTGATGCAGACACACACAGAAGAGGAACAAACTATATATCATTATTCAAGTAGGAAGTGTCTCTAGGACCAAAGTAGTCTAACTATACGCAAGGAATACATTCAAAAGTTGAGCACGTTATAGAAGATGTTTGTGCACATATGCACATAGTCACTCATCATATAAAAACACCTTCTGTATATATATATATATATATAAATATATATAATTTGAGGCTAAAGGTAGTGACTGAGCTCTTTTTTTGGATCACACTATAGACATAATTCAGTTCTTTGTTAAAGGTACAGTGCATTCAGAAAGAATTTCTGTTGCAGCCTTATGGTAAAATGCTTTATTTTCCACATTAATATCCATTTCATTAAGTCATTCCGAGTAATATATTTAAATTACATTGATTTCATACTAAGTGTATTTGAAATATCCTAACATATTTACTGAGACTTACTGATATCAAATTATAATTATAATAATTATAATATAACTTTGTTTGGAGTCCTACTTGTGCACAATGCACATTTCTTAATATTAAGCCTAAAATGTGTTTTAATGTCACTATTGATGAGACATTGTTAGTTTAGGCCTTGTTTATTGCATCAAAGTTTGTTTATCAAATGACTTTACTAAAGGTAAGGGCTGGATAACAGTATTATTTGTTTATTATTCATGCAAAGATACTTATTACTGTTATAGTTTCCATAAGTAAGCATTGCCATATGATAAGAACGGTGTCTAGTGGTCTTATAAATGTTTCAGCATGACTTTCATTAAGATAGACTAATGAAGCTGAATTAAATATAGACTTTTTCATGGCCAGTGTCCTATTTGTTCTACAGATCATACTGGCGTTGATAAGCTAATGTTTTTTGATAGTGTTGATACAGTTTCTTACAAACAATTATGATGCTCATTATATTTCTTATCAAATGTGGTATCCTGTCAGAAATAATGTGTCCATACTCTCTATAGGCCTTTTGATTACTGTCAGTTTAAAGGTCATTGTCCGAAATTTTTGCACTTAAAAAAATAAATACGACCTCACATTGTGTCAATCACGTTCACACTGTCTCCGAAACTTTTGTCCGTCATTAAAAAAAATCGGATCAGGTTCGATTTTCTGTGTTTTCGCATCCGTAGCAAGCATTTTGATAGGAAAGGATGACAAAAAAAAAAAAAATAAATGCATATTACAATTTTGGACTTATAGTGCAATGACTAAAAGTTCCAATGATGCAGTGTTGGCAGGAATTGCTATTATTTACAGTAACAAAACAAAAAGTACCCCCGCCACACACGTAAGAAAAATATAAATATAAGTTTAAATCTTTTGTTTTGGAAAGATAAGATTAAGATAAATAAAAAGCAAGTCTAATGATCCTTATAACAATTGGATCTGGCAACATGGCAAAGGCTACACCCTTACTCTCCTCTCAACTCTCTTAAGCCCCATTCACATGAATTGCTCGCCATCATTTTCACATCATGGACACTAAACAATCTAGAAAAACTGTTTCAACTGAATTATACATTCATACCCTCATAGGAGCAGTTTTGAAGTGCTAATTAGTCATTCAAAGAGCTTAACATTTTATTTTTGATTATGAAACATAGTTGGCTACAACCATAGTATATTGACCTCAAGCACACAGCCAACACTAAGCGAAAGTCGGCGTAAGGACGACTATGTGAAAGTCCTTAAGTGGCCACTGGACTTGATACCAGTCCAGCTTCTCTGGAGAGACCTGAAAATGATGAGCTTGAGATCTGCAGAAAAGAATGGCAGAATATCCCAAAATCCAGGTAAGCTTCTCGTATCATACTCCAAAAGACTTTAATTGCTCAAGCATGCTTCAACTAAACACTGAGTTCTTTCTTTCGATTTAATACATTTGTATTTTATTTTATAAGGCTGTTGATGGGAGTGCTGGGTTTGCGATGGAACAAGACAAGCTTGTGGAAAACCGAGGAGTCCCTTGTGATCGTGTGTTTGTGCGAAGACATCCCTTTTCCCGTAAAAAGCACAGGGGTGGATCCCAGTGCTCGGAAACAAACATCCCATGCAAATTAAATTCAACGTGAAAATTAGGAAGTTGATTTATGAGAATATGGGATCAAAAGACAGACGAGTTGGAAGACGGAGGATGCCACAACTTTTATCCAGACCATATGGAGTGGGAAGGGGGGTGGTGATAATATGTGTCCTTAGCTGTCCCGTTGCAGAAATCAGACGCAGAATTTACTACACTCTTTCAAGCACTTAACCGGTCACATTTGGATAATAGAGCGGAGGCCAAACATCTTTCAGATATCGGAAAATCAAATGAAAACTGCCGACTGGATGTCAACACATTGTGCAAAAGTTTCATTAGTAAAGAAAGAGAACATATCTTGCAGATATGCACAAAAACTCTTACTCTTTCCATCGATTCTTAGTTATTGATCTGAATAATCTGACCTGTGCCTGAGCATGATTCCTTCAGCATGAGCTTGAACAAACAAGACAGTGAAGTATCTGGAAATAAACACATACAACCAATACAATCTGGAAGTAGTTGAACTCTCTTCCACACAGCGCTGAAAAATGGCTTCAAGCCAGTTCACTCGGAGCCATTCACACTAATTGTTTCCTTCAGTCTGAATCCTCAAATCCCCTCCTGCTCTTCTCAACATCTCCCACTAATACAACAAAGTCTCTAATTAGAAGAGTAAACCTTTCATTAAGACGAATGAGTTTAGGTTAGTGTGAGGTCAGAGAGCAGTGTGAGGGTTAGACACATCAGAGGTCAGGTTAACAAACACTTATGACTAGCTTACTATATTTGTGTAGTATGTACTGTATACGGGACTTTTTTTAAACGGTATATGAAAGAGTAGGTAGTATGCAATGATAAAAACAATTCAACCCTTTTGCCACATGACCTCACAGCACATGCTTAATTCAGCGAGTGGCATTCAGTCAGTCACATTTTGCATAAACCATCTTAACTGCAGTCTGATCAAATAACAGGTCACAAAAGAGATGTTAAACCCATGGTTCCTGATACTTCTGAATCATTCAATACACAGGAAATTGGTCAAGTGCACAGGAAATAGTATAAATTGCATGGTAGTATGTTACTCTGAATATGAGGGTTTCACATTACAGGGTTGGAGAACTATGACCTAAAGGCAAAGAGTAAAAGAATAGAGAGGGAAAGACAGAAAATTAGGAAATAATAGTTTTCAGAGAATAGATTACCTCAAATTATGCTTTTTAGCCTGAAAGAGCAATAGTGACTTAGTTATGTCAAAATTTCACAAACCTTTGCTTTGATAGTCTAAAAACACACAGAGATGCATGCTTGCACTCTTAAGGCTCTCTAAGCAATCAGAACGCAATCAAAGCAATGAGGAAGATTCGTGCCTTTCCAGACCAATGACACTTTGTTTTCTTCGGTGGAACACAAAAGGAGAAATTCAGCAGAATGTTCTCACTACTCTTTTCCATACAATGAAAGCATACAGTAACCAGGAACCATCAAGTAACCAAGAACTGACAATAAATATCGAAATCCCAACACTCATTGTCTTCTAAAGGCATTCTTTCAGGATTTGTTTGAGAAACAGACGAAACTGTGAGCAATTACAAATCCTTTCTTCCATTGCAGCTCTCACAATGTGCATATATCTTAATATTTTGTGTAAAAATGGCCCATACTAGGTCAGTGATGCCTATGTATCAGTAGCAGTTTTTGAGATTTCAAGATTAATTTAGAGAGGACTTGGTCTTGGATGCCTTAAAAGAAAATGCCACCTTTTTTCCATATTCCAATATGTTCTTTCCTCAACTTAGATGAGTTGATAGATACGTACCTCTCCCATCTCAGTGCGTGCACTTAATCCCTCTAGCGCTCGACGCCACAATGCTAGCATTAAGCTTAGCACCATTCATTCCTTAGGATCCAAACAGGGAAGAATTTAGAAGCCACCAAACACTTCCATGTTTTCCCTATTTAAAGACTGTTACATGACTAGTTACACGAGTAAGTATGGCGACACAAAATAAAATGTGGCGATTTTCTAAGCGGTTAAAATATGTTAACAATAATGTATGGCAGAAGAGTACTTAGCTGCACTTCGACCTCGGTGCAGTAATATCATCACTCCTGAAAACTTCATCAGTAGTGGGAGAGGGAGAGCGGGAGTTTTCAGGAGTGATGATGTACGATGGTATTCCTTTAAATAGCTACCTGGAGGTGTTGAAAATATGGCCTCCATGTGAACAGACTTTCCTTGAAAGCAACCTTATAGATGACCAATCTGCACAGCTCTACCTTTAGAGAAAGCGTAACAGCCAACTTAGATCATGTGTACCTTGATAACCAATCACATTATAGCACTAATGTCATTGAATTGCTGCCAAAGTTCTATTACAGTCAATTGACAGCCATCGCAGGGAGCTATTACAGCCATTTTGTCCGACAAACAAACCAGACAGGAGATTAGGTTAACGTGGGTGGACTGTAACTTGAAAAATGGTGTGTATTAATGTATTTCCGCGGTTGAAACAAGATACCTTCTGATGCTCATTCATATTTATTTCATGCTTTAACTAGTAAAGAGAAAGAGATAATTAGTTCACGCGCCTCTTGAACTCAGGAGCTAGAGTGATCTGACATGACATATTAAAGAGCCACAAAATGGTATTTGTTTGAAAATGACAAAATTTTAAAGCTGAGACTTTGTTTTATACCAGAAGTAACCTGCTCTGTCTTGTCTGTCGGCGTGCTGTCAGTTTTCTTTGCTCTTCAATGTATTTTTCACTGCGTGAGAGTGGCACGGCTTGTCAGATGTAGTAGTAACAGTAACAGTTTAATTAGGGTGGAAGGATCGTCATTCACAAAGTTCTCTGCATCAGCTGCCCCTTGTATGTTTATTTATGAAATGCTTTCACTAATTTGTAAATTATGTTAAAACCTCCCAATACACTCAGCTCAAAAATTTGCTGATTTTATCTGGGCCTAATTATCCGGAGGTGAACCCCCTTGTCACTGTATGTTTTCAATGAATGGACAAAAGCAGGAACTGATTTTGATTGTCGGGGTCTGACAGGAACTGGTCAGGACAAAGACATATAGATGGCAGACACAAAACCAAGACTCTCCCCTGAGAAATGAAACCCTTCTGTCTCACTGGGACACGGTGAGTTCATGCGCGCCTTTTTTACTCATCTGGTACTCTTTCTTTCTTTTTTCTCATATTATAAAAATAAAGCAGAGCTATTCCCCACAATACAGAGCATTGTGACGGCTGGATTCATTGTGGTCTCATGTGTAACCTGTGTTGACACTCTTACTCAGACGCTTTCAAACCAGTTCCAGTGCTTGTCATCAAGTGAAACCAGCTGTGGCCAGTGTTTCCTTTCATTTCCAAGACTTGTAACATTGACTGTGAGCTGAAGCTGAATATTCATTATTTTTTTCTGCTGTGTTTGAATATAAATATGTGTGAACATGAATTGACTTTACAAACTCACTGCTCATGCGGCAGAAATACTTCTACTTTTTTGGTTGTACTCTATAATAACAGATCAGTAGTTCATGCTCAAATAATGAATATGAATTTTCTTGAACATACATGTCACTGAAAATACATAAATCATCTGAAAATCTGTCCCAATTCGCATGTACACTCAATGCTTCTAATGCTATTGCAACACTTCTTTAGTTGTGACGATTGTCTGTTGAGTTTTGTTGACAACTTGTTTTCAAATGGATCAACTGTCCTTGCATCTCGGATTTTTATTGGATTTATGGGGAAATTTAAAATGCTCTTGTGCCCTTGAAGGAATAGGAATGGGATCTAACCCTTATACAAATGGGTTAGTGTAAGGAATATGCCATGGTAACTTCAAGGAAATGATTTTACTGTTTAGGATGATATAACGTATTGTGGCGAGTCCTCAAAAGATTAATATATATTTATTTTAATATTTCGTTACAATTTTGCAAGTTTTAAGAATGAACAAAAAATTAGAAATTCTTGTCAAAAGAACAGCTAGTGAAAAGAACATGAACATAATAAAAACATAATGAGGTGATAGAAACTGTGCTGCATTGTCATGGTAAGATGAAAAGAGGAACTCACATTGTCTGTTACTGCTCCCTTTGCCATTCTACATATATTAAACTGTACTTAAAAATTATGACCAGCCTTATTGGGTGACTAAGTTTTGATACTAGTCCAAGCATTTTATGCAACTGGCCACTGAGGTCTTGTAATTTCAAGACTGGACTGCTACATTGCTCTATCAACTGGCCTTCTATCCAGTGCAAGGCAATACAGAATGTGGAGGCACTTCTGGGCTGCGTTTCTCAAAAGCATAAGGTTAAAGGGTTAGTTCACCCCTAAAGGAAAATTATGTCATTAATTACTCACCCTCATGTCATCCCAAACCTGTAAGACCTTTGTTCATCTTTGGAACACAAATTAAGATATTTTTCAAGGACATCGGTAAAACAGTCCATGTGACATCAGTGGCTCAACTTAAGTTTTGAGAAGCCACGAGAATACTTTTTATGCGCAAAGAAAACTAAAATAACAACTTTATTCAACAACCCTTCTCCCCCGAGTTAGTCTTCCACCATTTTGGAGAGCATCACAACGCATGTGCGCACTTTCCCCTAAGTGTAAACAACGTTGATTACGCCGATTACATTCATGTGCGTGCTGCACTTACTTTCCACACATAAATATTCTCGTAGCTTCGCAAAATTGTAGTTGAACCACTGATGTCACATGGACTGTTTTACAGAGGAATTTACTAGGTTTCTGAACCTGAGAACATTTCAGTTGCGTTGCTGTCCATGGAGGGTCAGAGAGCTCTCGGATTTCAGCAAAAAATAGCTTAAATTGTGTTTTGAAGATGAACGAAGGTCTTAACGGGTTTGGGAATAATGACAGAATTTTCACTTTAGGGTGAACATAGTGTTCCTGTGGCTCAGTGGTAGAGCATTGCGTTAGCAGCACAAAAGGTTGTGGGTTCAATTCCCAGGGAACACAAATACTGATAAAAAAAATGTATAGCCTGAATGCACTGAATGTAAGTCGCTTTGGATAAAAGCGTCTGTTAAATGCATAAATGTAACTATCCCTTGGATCTTAATTGTAAGCTAAGTTGACTGTAGAGACCATTGGTGGCAATGGCTCACCGATCTACTTAGGGTTACGATGCTTTTGGGAAACGCAGCCCTGGTCTTCAGTCAGCCCTAGAGAACTCATATCACACGTCTCCTGATCTCACTCCACTGAAGTCATACTTTTACCACAACAAACAAGCACTTAAAGGGGCGGTTCACCCAAAAATGCAAATTCTGTCATTATTCACCAGTGTTTGGCACATAACTTTAAAAATGAAATTAATTATAGTTACTTCTCACAAATAGTAATTGAGTTACATCATTATAAAAGTAACTAATTACCATGGAAAGTAACTTATTTTTTTTCTTCAAATATGTCAAATAACTTGGATGCTCCCAATATTAAATATGTTAAATGAATGAAATTGACACTAAAGAAGAAGTGCTCTCGGTAATAATACTGAACAATGTACCAATCTAGTTTTAGTTGCTTTGATGTCGTGGCTCCGTCTCCTCCTTTGGTAGCGGAGCTCACGTTATCACCTGCGTTCTTAGCCACTATTTTTGGGGGGCATGTGACGACCCCCGAACACATACACCAGAGACAAAAAATGCAGGTCCTATGACTGAGAGAGACCCTACTTGGATGAAAACCGCTTCAGTGACCTTAATTATAGTAATGCCGTATTTTATTGTCAGTAACGTTAACGCCGTTGTAATGGGGAAAACAGTAATTAGTTTGATTACTCGTTACTGAAAAAAGTAATGCCGTTAGTAATGCCGTTTATTTATAATGCCGTTATTCACAACACTGTTATTCACGCACCGTTTCTTTCTTCTGCCAGATTCAAAAGAAGATATTTTGAAGAATGTGGGTAACCAAACAGTTGCTGGCAGCCATTGACTGCCATTTATTTTTTTCCCCTTCAACCACTCAAAAGCCTTAAGCAAGGCATTTAGTAACTAACTAACTAACTAAATAATTGCTTTTCTTTTTTAATGCAATTCACTACTAATGTAGATTTTTTAATTATTGTATTGTATTGTATACTATGAATATTGTTGGCTCTGTGACAAAATGCTTGTTACTCCTTATTTAAGTCACTTTATATAAAAGTATCTGCTAAATGATTAAATACAAATAATACAGCAATACAAAAATTTGAAAATAATGCATAATTTATAACATCTGTTTATTGTTATTTGTACATTATTGTTTTTGATTTTTTAAATTAGAAGCAAAATAAGAGGAGTATTGATGGCGCCGAGGATGGCAGCCGTGTTGCGAGCTCCGGGAAAACTTTGCAGTTTTTCGTATGTTTTATTTGTTTTTTTGTTGTTTTACGTGTTAGATGTTGTTAGTGTAACTGTCTACGATAGAGACACGCTTTTGAACATTGGTTCCTCCGTCGCGCAACGCAAACCGGACTTTGAGTTTTTGAATGCCGGTGGACTGTTCACAGACACGGCATCAGAGCCCTTTGTGTGGGTTGTGCAACCGAAGAAACGCAGACGACGCCGAAAAAGGGGAAAAAGAGCTGGCGTTCTCGTCAGACTGAGACGCCGAGCTTTCCGACCTCCTCTTCCAACCATTTTACTGGCCAACGTTCAGTCACTGGATAATAAACTCTGCGAACTGCGTGCGCGCATCTCATACCATCGAGAAACGAGGGACTGCTGCGTTATTTGTCTCACAGAAACCTGGATGTCTGCTATTGTTCCAGACTCAGCCATCGAGCTCACGGGCTTCTCCGTGCATCGCTCGGACCGAATGGAAGAGCTCACAGGGAAAAGCAGAGGTGGAGGTGTTTGCTTCTACATTAACAACTCGTGGTGTGATGAAAGAAATATACACTCTATTAAATCCTTCTGCTCCCCTGATCTGGAATTTCATACGCTGCTGTGTCGACCATTCTGGCTACCGAGGGAATTTACAGCCATCATAATCACGGCTGTTTATATACCTCCTCAAGCCAACACAGACCAGGCACTCAGGGAACTGTACAGAAATATAAGTGAGCAGGAAACCGCGAACCCAGATGCAGCTTTTGTTGTCACAGGGGACTTTAATAAAGCCAACTTCAGAACAATAGCTCCAAAATACTTTCAACACGTCACCATCAACACGCGTGGAGATCGTACACTCGACCACTGTTACTCCCCCTTCCGGGACGCATACAAGTCCCTCCCCCGCCCACCTTTCGGCAAATCGGATCATTCTTCCGTTCTGCTCCTGCCTGTTTATAGGCAGAAACTGAAGCGTGAAGCACCCGCCCTCAGGACAGTCCAGTGCTGGTCGGACCAATCAGACGCTATACTACAAGACTGTTTTGATCACGTGGATTGGGACATATTCCGCGCGGCGTCTGATGACGACATAGAGGCGTATTCAGATACGGTCACGTGTTTCATCAAGAAGTGTATAGATGATGTAGTTCCGACCAAAACAATCCGCATCTACCCCAACCAAAAACCGTGGATTAACAGCGATGTTCGATCAGCCCTGTCAGCGCGGACATCTGCCTTTAAATCCGGGAACTCTGACGATCGGAAACAAGCCAGTTATGATCTCAGGAGATCCATCAAAGCAGCCAAACGAACATATAAAAACAAAGTTGAAGAACACTTCAACAACAATAACCCAAGAAGCATGTGGCAGGGTATCAACAACATCACAGGCTTTAAAGGGAATAAACCAGCTACTGTGAACATTGCCGCCTCTCTACCGGACGAGCTCAACACCTTTTATGCTCGGTTCGAGGCTGATAACACCGCACACACAGAGAGCGCTGCCGCGGCTGCTGCAGAAGAGGTCAGTCCACTCACGCTTTCTGTCGCGGACGTAACCTGATCCTTTAAACGGGTGAACATCCGTAAAGCCGTAGGCCCAGATGGTATACCAGGCCGTGTGCTCAAAGCATGCGCTTTCCAGCTAGCCGGGGTTTTTACAGACATTTTCAATCTGTCCCTCTCTCTGTCTGTGGTTCCCTCATGCTTTAAAAAATCAACCATTGTGCCCATACCGAAGAAAAATAAAATCACATGCTTGAATGACTGGAGGCCCGTTGCTCTGACACCCATCTTCAGCAAGTGTTTTGAGAAGCTCGTCAGAGAACACATCTGCTCTGTGCTGCCTGCTTCACTGGACCCACTACAATTTGCATACCGCAGTAACCGTTCCACAGACGATGCTATTGCCTTCACACTGCACACTGCTCTCTCCCACCTGGAAAATAAGAACACCTATGTGAGGATGCTGTTCGTGGATTATAGTTCAGCATTTAACACCATAGTGCCTGCCACACTGGTTGCGAAGCTCCACACTCTGGGACTGAACAGATCTCTGTGCAGCTGGATCCTGGACTTCCTGACAGGCAGAAGTCAGGTGGTCAGAATGGGCAACAACACATCATCTCCCCTGATCCTCAACACTGGTGCACCGCAGGGTTGCGTCCTCAGCCCACTCCTGTACTCCCTGTACACACACGACTGTACAGCAACACACAGCTCCAATGTCATCGTCAAATTTGCTGATGACACAACGGTGATAGGCCTGATCACCGACAACGATGAGACGGCCTACAGAGAGGAGGTGAGCACCCTGACTAAATGGTGTCAGGAGAACCACCTCTCACTCAACATCGACAAGACCAAGGAGCTGGTGGTGGATTACAGAAGACAGAGCAGAGAACACACACCCATCACCATCGACAAGACACCTGTGGAGCGGGTGAGTAGCTTTAAGTTCCTCGGCGTTCACATCACCGAGGATCTCACATGGTCTGCTCACACAGATGCAGTGCTGAAGAAGGCACATCAGCGTCTCTTCTTCCTGAGACGGCTGAGGAAGTTTGGAATGAGCCCCAGAATCCTCAGATCCTTCTACACCTGCACTGTGGAGAGCATCCTGACCGGCTGTATCACCGCCTGGTTTGGAAACAGCACCGCTGGCAACCGCAGGGCTCTGCAAAGGGTCGTGCGAACTGCCCGCCACATTGTTGGAGGTGAGCTTCCCTCCCTCCAGGACATCTACACCAGGCGGTGTACAAGAAAAGCCCGGAGGATTATCAAAGACTCCAGCCACCCGTCCCACAGTCTGCTCTCTCTGCTGCCCTCAGGGCGACGTTTCCGCAGCATCCGATCCCGCACTAGCCGACTGAGGGACAGCTTTTTCCCTCAGGCTATCAGGCTAATGAACAGTCACAAATAACTCACCTACATCACACTCCCACTCACACAACATGCCATGCACTGCACTTTAATACAGTTCAACTGGACTACACGCACACACTGCACTAATATAACCTATCTGCTATCACTGGACACCATACACTGCATATGCATAATCTGTTGCACCTTTGCACAACTATCTGCTGCTCAACCAATCTGCTGTTAATTTATAATCTGTTGCACCTCACATTATTACTATGTATAGACTACATTATGTATAGATACTGTACATAATGTAGACTGTGTACATATGATGTATAATGTGTAGTTGATAACTAAGTATGTCTTTATAGTACACTGTGTACTGAGTATATGTATGTGTATTTTGCACATTGTCTTCTGTACAGTCTGTAAATATGTACTGTCCATATGTAAATTGTTGTTGTTGTTTTTTTGCACTGTCTGGAGCACGCTCGTAAGAATTTCACTCACCAAGGCACTTGTGCTGTGGTGATGTGACAATAAAAGTGATTTGATTTGATTTGATTTGATAAACAATCATGTAACTTATTGTTCAAGCAAGTACTACCTTCACACGTAATATAAAAAAAAAAAAAAATAACGTGACTGAAAGAAAATGAACAGATATCAGTGGATGCTGATTGATAAAAGAGTGTTAGAGACAGATTTGCCAAACAAATGCAGCACTCTCATCCAGCTCACTGAAAACAAAAGCTGTCAAACACACTGCTCTCACCAAAGACATAAATAAACACACTGAAAATGGTTCATTCATTGCATCAATTTTTTTGGTCAACACTGCCACAATAAGAAAATATATCCATGTTTTCTTTTCTTCTCTACCGTGTGCATTGATATCAGATTTACAACCATACAAAAAAAACTTTGTATAATGTGTATAACCTTAATTCATAACCCACTTACCACACTGCAAGCAATCTCCAATTAATGTTTGCAAATGAATAAATCCAAAAGTCTCATTCTGCTCCGAGATTCGAACTCTCTTTGCGGCTCAGAGCAAACTCAAATGTCTGACAAGCGAGGCATTGTCTTTTCATGAGAAAGATGTTTGATAAAATCATTTAGCAATACACTGGCACAAAGACAGTAATCCAGCCTCTGCTATTATCTGCAAATGTCTCTCATAATATACAGTACATAGTATTAAGCACCAATTTCATAAGTGTGCATTTCATTATGTCAAACACTCATTTGTCAGATTTAAACTTCAGGAAGACCTGGAGTTTTAGAGGCCTTTGTTATCATAGACTTACATGTAACCTCCTTCCTTTAGAAGAGTAATATTCTTTTGCTCATTTTGTATGCAGGATCCGTATATTTGTTTAAATTCAAATACTGTGAACCCTAAGAGGAACGTCACCTGCCGTCTCAAGATGTTCAACCCTGCTATCATACACTGAAAGATGAAATATGTGTCTTCTGAAAAAATCTGCTGAACTTACACATATCAGTGAAACTATACTTCAAGTAAAAGAATAAGTACTTACACATGAATTTAAAAGATCAGCTTCAAAAGACTATTGAAGATAGATGTGAATAACTATGGTTGCAGACACACAGTCAAATTTCTAACTTAACCCTTTCCAATATGGCGGACAACTCAGTGGCCCATAGAAACAGAGATGGAAGAAAGGAAAGAGAGAGGGACCAGAAAGAAAAATTAGGCATTAAGTTGAATCTGGATTTTTAAAAAAGGATGAGAGGAGCAACATTTAGATATAGAGTATAAAGCTTGGAATAGCTTAAAAAAATGGCAGAAAAAAAGTTGTAAAATTACAAACATTTTAAATGCTCTTATCAGTTTTGTTAGCCTATTTGTTGTTCCATGTGTATGTCACATTTCTAAGGTATTGTAGATATCATTTTCATCAATATTTAGTTCGATTTAATTAAATTTAATGTCAACACCAGTCTTGGGAAAGTTACTTTTAAAAGTAATGCATCACAAAAAATTACGCTACCCTAACTAATTATGTTAACTTTTTATGGAAAGTAATGCGTAAGGTTACATGAAGAATATGATGTAGGAGAAGAAAGTTCAACACTATTCAGCAATAACCAAATTAAAACACAAATGTGTCATTTTTGCTTATTAGTGTGGTTGATTTGGATCATTGAAGGTCATTAGCAAAGACATTGTTATATAAAATGGGTGTAAATGCATAAATATTTTTTTTATTATTTGACATTTAATTATTGCAGGTTTGTATAATATTCAGAGTTTGCATTTGACTGTTTTTCTTCATTTTGAGGAATACTGAATCTGTTTTTGTGCAGGTGAGATGAGTAAATACATGTTCATATTAAGTCTAGACCTACAATAACAATGTTAACACACAACACCTCTGCACTTACTCCTGATTTCTCTCAACATGGCAACACAAGAGCTGTCAGTCAGTACATGAGAAACATACTCATTTTATGTTTTTATTTAGTTATTTATTTGAAAAAGTAACTAAGATATTACTAGTTACTTAAAAAAGTAATCTGATTACGTAACTCGCGTTACTTTAATGCGTTACGCCAGACTCAGGTCAACACTATGGTATATCAGTTATTTAAAATTGTACACATGAATTTAGTGAACTTATTAATTATATTCTTAGCCTGGGTTTGTTGAATTTGTTGAATATGTCTGTTTAATAATTAACACACACACACACACACACACACACACACACACACACACACACACACACACACACACACACACACACACACATATACATATGGGTGATTCTATAATTGGAAATACATTTGGCATTTCAGAAAGTTAATACAAAAACTTTTCACTAACATAATTTTTCCCAGTATCTTATTGAAAACATATTAAAGTTTAATAATTCAGTGCTTGCCAAACACAAGTTACTTCCTTTTTTAACTTTTAATGAAAAAACAGATGTCTTTATAGTATTGTTGGTCAACTCTGTTACGAACAAATTAGCTAATGTGTAGAAATAACAATAAATCATAACAGGAAAAAATCCTTCTTGTTTCATAAGATAAACAGTCTTTACATCCCAACACTCGAAACTGAGATAATATTTCACCTATAAATACCTTAAAAATAAAAATACCTATGTCTTCACAGAACCGTCCACTTGGAGTAAATATTTTTCATCTGAAAGTGTATTATATACAATATCCAGTTTAACATTTTTTTGTTGAAATATTATGTGTGCAAAAATAAATAAATATTTTTTTTATCAGATTTTAAACAACAATTTTATTGTTTTTGGAAATATAGTTCATAAACAGAGTTGACCCTATAAGTAATAGAATTGTAAAGTAACAGATTTGTCCGGTGGACTGTTAATTCTGTTACCGCATTGTCAACATTGTTACTCTACCTTGGTAACAGCGTTTGACGGTTATTATTACAATTATATTTATTTTTTGCCAAAAACTCCAAAAACATGGCACTAATGAAATCATGATTAAAAGACTTTTAAATAACACAAAGTGTGATCAATGAAAAACATCTGTTTTCCTTTTGATATTGTGGTAACAGACTTGACACTTTATAAAATAACTCTAGGTGAAATAACTTTTTAGATTAAAATATTTTCTTAGACAGGGCACACAGGCTTTTCAGTGCTTCAGATCTCATCAGTGAGGGAACGTGACATTATTTCCTGTATCTCACATAGTTGTGTGAGATGACTCCACTAATTTAAAGGCAAAGTATGGTATTCTAACAGATTTTTATAAGAAGAAAATTATTTAAAAAAATTATTATGTTGTAGAATTAGGTAAATGACTCTTTTATAATTAAAATGCATGAAACATTATCAAAAGTAAAGTACAATACACTATTTTGATTACAAAATGATACATGAAAAAATATTATATTTTTATGGACTGTAACACCTTTATAACAACGAGTAACAACCATTTGAAAAAAGCAGAACAAAATAATGACTTTGGACACCAAATGTACCCGCAATTATATAATCACTCATATTTTAAATGTGTTTTCACAATTTCTAATTAAGACATCGGATTATTGTTATATATATATATATATATATATATATATATATATATATATATATATATATATATATATAAATTTGATGAATCAGAGATAGCTCACTTTACCTGAAAAGACATTTGTCTGGAGCACATTATCTTCTCGAATAGAAAATAAAACTGGGTATCTAAATTACAAGTTTAAAAACAATTAAAGTGGCCCACTTTACTAAATAACTTGCCTGAGTGAAAGGTATCAGATGACCTTATTTTGTGAAGTGTGCTGAGCCAATCGGAGTTGATCACGGGTGAAGCGTCCACCAACGACAGTCCGCGGGAGGAGCGGCTCTTCATCCGCGCGTGGAAGCGCCTCAAAGTCTGGCTGACCGTCCTGAGCTCCACCAGTGCGCCTCTGTGCTCCCGTATGGACTGCAGCAGCGTCTGAAACTTTCCGGATGCGGGAAACCTCACTGAAGCAGCTGGATTCGAGCGTCTCCGGTCTGAGAGCAGAAGCGGTCATCATGACAGAGGAGCAAGATAAGTCCGGCGCGGAGCCGCCGTGCAGTCCAGCCGGCTCGTCCAGCTCCATGTCCCCAGAGGAGTCTGACTCGGACGCGCCGGCATCCCCAGCCGGACCCGGCAGCCACGCGGCGCTCATGATCACGAAGCTGGAGCGCGAGGACGAGCGGTTCCCGGCGTGCATCAGGGACGCGGTGTCCCAGGTGCTGAAGGGTTACGACTGGTCCCTGGTGCCCATGCCGGCACGGGGCAGCGTCGCGATCAAGAACAAGCCGCACGTCAAGAGACCCATGAACGCCTTCATGGTTTGGGCTCAAGCCGCGCGCAGGAAGCTGGCGGATCAGTATCCACACCTGCACAACGCCGAGCTCAGCAAGACCCTCGGAAAACTCTGGCGGTGAGAGAGCTACTGCCACTCACTTCAATCACTCTTGTATTACATACATAAACACATAAGCATCGTTATTATTGTTGTTTTATTGACATTACATTTTACTACAAGAAAAACTGTAACGTTAATCTTAAAATGCCTTCTAATAAATAAACATAAAATGATGCGCAACGCCCAATAATAATAATTATTGTTGTTATTATTATTATTATTATTATTAAACTCTTTAAAAAATGTTAAGCTCGAGTTGTACATTTTTGGTTACACTTTCTATTTGAAAGGTGTC
Source organism: Ptychobarbus kaznakovi (assembly GCA_027422405.1). Taxonomy (NCBI): domain Eukaryota; kingdom Metazoa; phylum Chordata; class Actinopteri; order Cypriniformes; family Cyprinidae; genus Ptychobarbus; species Ptychobarbus kaznakovi. The sequence goes on from JAPDDN010000644.1 coordinate 66,627, forward strand.
CTTGTTACTGTGTAATTATACTTTTAAGCACTACTATATGGTTAGGATTAGGGTTTAGTTTAAGGTTACTTGCATGTAATTATGCATAATTTGTTTTTATTATAATAGTAAGTACATGTAACAAGGACACCGTGAAATAAGGTGTTACCTAATTTTATGTTATTATCATGACTTCTGTAACAAAATGCATTATTACTTAGAAATTAATATTGAAATGCATTTAATCTCTGTAAACTTTGGACGTAATATTAAGAAATATTTGAAGAGTTCAAATGTGCACTCTGTAATTTTCTTCTAAAATTAGCATTTTTCTCAGGGTCCTGTGTTTATGTTCAGTTATTTCACTTTAATGCTGATGAAAATAATCTATTATTTGCCATTGAAGTGAAATAACTGAACCTACACATAGGAGTATGATAAAAATAAAATTAATTTAAAAATAAAGAACATTTCAAACCGCACTTAGAGACTTTTGCGACTGAACTCTTCAATTATGCTTTCTGTAAGTTATTTAGTATCTTTTGGTCTTAACGTCTAAAATCAGTAATATTTGTGTGTAATTCAGTCATATTGTGTGTTTAAATACTGAATGCTTGTAGTGGGCAGCACTCTGACATATTACTGATCCAATTCCCCTCACTCCTCTGTAGTTTTTGTTTTGTCTGTTTCCTAACTTTCCAATCAAATAATGATAGAAAAGCAAAAAAAAAAAAAAAAAAACGAATGCATTGATAAATATCACTCTGAGTGAAAGTGAACCCTGACCGATGCTCACTCAACAGGCTGTTGACGGAGAATGAAAAGAGACCGTTTGTGGAGGAAGCCGAAAGACTGAGAGTTCAGCACAAGAAAGATCACCCGGATTACAAATACCAGCCAAGGCGACGAAAGAGTGTGAAGCCCGGTCAGAGTGAGTCTGACGCCGGCGCGGATCTGACCCAACACATTTATAAAGCTGAACCTGGGATGGGCCGATTGGCGGGTCCATCGGATCTCATCACCGATCATACAGGTGAGATACACACTCTATGTGATGTATGCAAATATTAATTAACTACATGTATGTACTAAATTATTATGGTTTACAGTGACTTGCATGTAATTATGCATAATTTGCTGTTATTATAATAGTAAGCACATGTAAAGTGTAACAAGGACACCTTAAAATAAAGCATTACCAAATATTCTGTAGTTATCTTGAGTTCTGTAACTACGTTTATTTATGTATCCTGGGTGTATCCTCTAGGACAGCTGTTTTTATTATTTTCAAAAATGCATTATTACTTAGAATTTATTAAATTTAATATTTACACATAATCTGGGTAAACATTGGGCGTAATGTTAAGCAATGTTTATACATTCTGTAAAATATTCAGTATCTTTTAGTCTTAAATTTTTTTTTTGTGTGTAATTCAGTCATTCTGTGTAAATACAGATTGCATTTAGTAGTGCTGTGTATCACCAGCAAAGTCATGATACGATACGTATCACGATACAGATGCCACGATACGATACGGGACTGCACTGAATTTCACCTCAGAAGTATTTAGGAAAACAGCTGTTTATTAAACACTGCATGCTATAGGGCCATTGCTAGCTATAGGCAGAGCAGGCAGTTGACCTCTGCATTATGAAGGGCCTCCATAACCATACCACAGTACAATATAGGTAATGGCATATGTTTGATGTTTACATTGGGCACTCCTTACCAGGTAAAATATTCAGATTGTTTTTTTTAACAAAATGAGATTTACGACATTATACATGAAATAAGGTGTCCTTTTATTAGGCTATTGCTTCACATTTCTTTGTGAAATTGAAATAAAACTATATTGAAATTGAAAAACTAATCCCAAATCAAATACGCAAGTTACACAAATAAAATAAATCTCTTCATATAAACAAACTAAGGCTTTGTCTGATTTTTCCAAAAAATGAGAGGCAACCACTGCATTTTAATCATCATCAAAACAAAGATGCAGCATACATGTTTTTAGTCTGAATTAGACTGTATAATTGCGAAATTTGAAGCAAAAAACAGAATGGTCTGACTTAGTGAAACTATACAATATAAAACATCTGAACATTTCAGACGAGCTGAATGAGATTCACTTTCTGCCAGCAGGCGGCGCTTATGAATAGAAATAATTTAGTGTTTCTTGGGTGACCGCTGTAAACAAAACAGAGCTGTGCTTATAAACACTACTTTAATATGCATCGTTCAGAGAGAAGAGAATGAAAGACTCTCTATGTGATGCTTGCAAATGTATTACTCCAGCATCATTTTATGCTTCATTATTATACTCAGGCCAGCCTCATGGACCCCCGACACCCCCTACAACACCCAAAACGGACCTACATCACGGAGGAAAGCCAGACCCCAAGCATGAAGGCAGACGTTTGCTTGACGGCCCACGACAGAACATCGACTTCAGCAACGTCGACATCTCAGAGCTCAGCACGGACGTCATCAGCAACATGGAGGCCTTCGACGTGCACGAGTTCGACCAGTACCTGCCTCCGAGCGGCCACGCCGGAGCTGCTCCAGATGGGCAGAGCACCAGCTCCTACACCTCGCCCTACAGCAGCGGGGCCTCCTGGAGCCGCAGGGTGCCCGTGGCGTCCTCGCCGCCCGGAACGAGCGAAGCCAGCCAGCACAGAGCTCACATTAAAACTGAGCAGCTGAGTCCGAGCCACTACCGCGAGCACTCACCCGATTATGGCGTTTACAGCGCTCACGGGTCCTCGGCCGCCTCCGCCTCGTTCGCCAGCTCTCAGTGTGACTATACAGACCTTCAGAGCTCCGGCTACTACAGCCCATATGCCAGCTACCCATCCGGCCTCTACCAGTACCCATACTTTCATTCCTCTCGGAGGCCATACGGTAGCAACATCTTCAATGGCCTGTCCATCCCACCCTCCCACAGTCCCTCCGCCAGCTGGGATCAGCCGGTTTACACCACGTTATCCAGGCCGTGAAACACGTCCGCTTTGTGCTGCGTCCCATACTATAATGAAGGACGGTCGCCATGATTTCGCCAAGTAAGACATGTTCCTGAATGGGGTTGGGAATCGAAAATCAATTCCGATTCCAGAGTCGAATACTTGTCGTAAAATTTAAATTCCACTTATCAATTCATGTGTGCACATGAACATAGGTGGAGAAAAGGGACTGTTAAAAATTTAGCTATTTGTCTTTGAATCATTCATTCAAGATATTCCTTCAAAAACACTGATTCATCCAGTAATGAAACAAGTACATTTTGAGTGAGTCATTGAAACGTTCCATTCATAAATTCCATGAGATTTTATTTAGTTGTCTAATATTTTTTTCTTCAGGATTGTGAGAACTACAACCACCATTTAAAAAAAGTTTCAGTTTATCCAGAATTTTGCACACAAACAGCTCTTAATCGAGTCCAGTTTTTATGTAGCTGGCTGATTTTTGTTCATGGTATTCAGCAGCATTTCAACGTTTTGCAAAAAGAGACGCAGAATAAATATGTTTGTTATCTAAATGTTGGACTTCATTATTTTAACCACATTGGAATCGAAACTGGGAATTGATAAGAATCGGAATTGTAATTGATAAATTTCAAACAATACCTAACCCTATTCCTGGATCAACATTATTGTCCTATCCCTACTCCTAAACCTAACCCTACCCATTATTTATCCAAAAAATCAGGAGGAAATAGGTAGAAGCACCTAACTCTGGTCACCTAACTAAAACTGACATTTCCTGTAAACGTATCCCTCAATTCTGATTTGTTGTTTGGAATGTTGTTCCAGGATCAACAAAGACGTTGATCCAGGAACATTTTGCACTTGGTGAAACCACGTTCACCAATGAAGGACAGCGCTAGCTGAATGGGTTTGTGCCAACTAACTGAGCAATGACTGCCTGCTGATTTTGACACAGAACATTGACGGTTGGTGCTAAACGTGATGAATTTGAAGAGCCAGCAGAAATCCTCTGTGAGGACTGCCAACCGCTCCAGGATCGGGACCAATGAATATTTAGGAAGTGTTAGCTTCAGTCAGAATTTTTCCGGTTAATCCTTTTTTTAACCTAAACCGTGTTAATTTTTAATTCTCTGTTTCATATATATTTATGTTGGGTTGTCAATTTGTATCGTTTTTTTTCTGTTTTACAGTACTTACAGTGGAGGACGGAAATGGTGGAGGGCTGAAATGGTTTTGATAAACAGCCATATCTTTTTGAACATTATTTTCAAAAGCATTCCTGTGTGTGTGTGTGTGTGTGTGTGTAGGGGGGTTGTTTGGGGGTATGTCAGATGCAGTAAAACCATGTTTTGTGTCACCAACTAACTCTGATTGAGAAATAACAGAAGACATTAATTGTTAGCAGTTGTTATTTTATTGTTATTTTACGTTTGCATCATTTTAGTGAACACTTTAACACGTCAAAAGCTCTTAATTTGCAGCAAGCTAATTAATAATTGCATTTTTAACATCGCCTGTCATTGATGTCCCATTTGTTGTCTTGAATTAAATAGGTTTCTTTAATTATGTAGCAATCCGTTGAACATTTAATTACCTATTAGGCTGTGAAACACAAACACACAAAACAGTGTTTACTTTACATTGTTTTATTCTTGTGTAGAATAAAAATAAACAACTTGGCTGTGAATCTTCACTTTTTTTGTTAATTGGTTCATTCTTACAAAATGCTAAAAGTAATTGCTGGCAATATTTGTGGGAAAAAAATTATTGTCTACAATTTCACTAAGCTGATGGCTACTACTGTGCTTGCGGATACTAATTTTGTAAAAATTTTTGCGCATACTAAATACTAATCCCTGTTTTTACGAAAACATTAGTTGATGAAAAAACATATTTCAAATTATTTTTTTTAAGTTTGAATAAATTAATGAGGTTTTCTGGAAATACAGAGCAAATATATATATCACCACCAAAAGCTATGCAATCATTGTTATACTTTGGGAAATAATAAGTCTCTGTTTGAAGCAGCTGCTGCAGTGACATTCTTAGCAGCAGTTTGTCTTACATCTGCAACTGAAGCAGCTGTCAGCGTCAAGACAAGCTGCTGTGATTTTATTCAACAAATGCTTCTGTCATTTTCCTACCATGTCTAATTGTAATAACATTTTAGTTAACATTTTGTAAGACATAAACAATGTTTACCACAAGAACAAGTGGTTTGGAAAATGGCTGGATGATTAACAACACTACAGGCATTTAAATTATTTTACCGTGGTTCATTTCAAGTGACCAAACAGATACAGGAATTTGTTTTCTTCTCATCTGTGAATGTGGCTCTAAAATTCAGTGTGCATATGAATGATAAACATAATCTGTCCATTCCTTTGTGTCAAACTTGTGTTAGTCATATTCATGTGTCCACAATATATATTTCACTTTGTAATCTCATTGTAATCAAGGAGCTTGTTTGTCAGGACAGAAACTCAGCTGATCTTTACATGGGAAAAGCATGGAAATGCATGTCCGCTACTGAGAGATTGAGAGTGGAGCTGCGAGGAGCGTCCGGGGCTGTGCTCTGCTGGGTTGAATTTCAAAGCGGGGTCTGGCATTCATGCCAAGCAGTCCGGGGAGGAAACACGGTGCCACCGCAAAGAACTGCTGAATTTTAATGATCTATTCTATTATGTGCTGGAGGGGCTCTATTGTCTCTCTTTCTCCGGGAAGTAAGAAAATAATTAATTGGACAGAAAATGGAGGGGCAGGAAAACTGACAGTCATTAGGAGGGATGTGAATGGATGATTACACGCACACGGCTGGATTTTCTCCCCTGTACTGTACGCTTTAACAGGAATACAGCCCGATGACCAGTGTGGCAATTAGGAAAACTTCAGCTCATAATCATGACAACAGCGATGATAATAATAAAAGTGATAATTATTGAGCAGATGGGATGTGGGTGGCTTTAGTAAGACTTGTTTTTCTCTGTTAAACTCTTGTTTCCTCTTGCGTTGGCCAGATAGTTTGAGGAGGAACTCTTAAGAGAGAGCAGACGTGACTAAAGCACATTAAATAAAGGCACTTGGGTCTCATTTCACTCTCAAACATCCTTTAGAAATCATTACTTACTAACAGCTTCTGCACAGTAAAACACATGGATAACACACACATAGTTTAATTAGTTGTTTAAATGGGGACATTCTATAAACCTCTATCATTTTAAAGTGTCGCTATTATGGGTTATGAAAGGTTCATATTTTGGTTTTGAGAGTCCTCAACAACAGGTTGACGTGCATGTAAGGTCAAAAAACACTTTCATTTTCTTATAATATGGATTTATTTTTTACCTTATTTGCTCAACGACTCCCAAATGTTTCGTTCAACGATTCATTTTTCCAAACCCTTCTTTGCGTGACGCTAATCTGCGATGATTAGTTGATTTCATTTAAAGCAGTCTTTGTGAGCTTTCACCACTCCAAAAGCGGCACCTAGTGGCAAAGAATGAATTTGCACTTTCATTCAGACCAACTCGAAAAGACCAACAAGTGGGTGGGCAATATGCTAATGTTTCATGTTGACCGTCAACATGAAACGGCTTGGAATTCATTTAAAATACGACTCGTTTCAATGATTCAGAGTTGACTCTTTCTTTTGAGAGACAATAACTTTATACACGGTGCACTTTCAGGTTTAAAACTTTGCAGGATGTTTTCATTCACGTAGAGCTGTGTTACACACTGACTGAAAGGTAGTTTTAAAAAATCCATAATAGGGCACTTTAAAATACATCTAGTTGTAAATACTGCAACCAAACAGAAAACGTTCTGCATCTTAAATTTTCATTTATTTAATTAGTCTCCATAATATTTAATCAAAATGACATTACTGGACCTTCTGTTGAAAACAAGCTTCTCTGTGGTAATGTATGCAGGACTTCACAACACATTTAGTCTGAATAGTTCACCCAAAATTAAAATCTAATAAATTTACCACCATGAGTTTTCTCATCTGAACAAATTTGGAGAAATGTGTCATTGCATCACTTGCTCACCAATGGATGCTCTGCAGTGAACGGGTGCCATCAGAATGAGAGTCCAAACAGCTGATAAGAATATCACAATAATCCACAAGTAATCCAGACCACTCCAGTCCATCACTTAACATATTGTGAAGACAAAAGCTTAGTGTTTGTAAGAAACAAATCTATCATTAAGACGGTTTAGCCTCAAGCTGTTGTCTCAGGCTAAAATATTTACTAAGTCCATAATCCATAATGACGTTTCCTCCAGTGAAAAAGTCCATCTCCTCACTTGGATGATGCGACGGCTGCCACAGGACAACGGCGCCAGTGCGCTCACCACACACCAGCTACAGGTGGAGAGGAGAGAGAGTCATAGAGCCAAGGAGATAGAAGCCCAGTGGATTTGTTGTGAGCTTGAGGATTCTGGGAACTTAGGACTGATTTACAAGGGAAATGACATAGACAGGAGCATGAATATCCTTTCTCTCTCTGGTGCCACTTTTTGGATTTCATATAGTGTTTCTGCTTTGAATTATTACCTCTAAAACAACAACATAGAAAAATAAGTGTATAAGTCTCACTAAACATTACTGTATTTGTAACAAGATTTGGCGATAACTATTTAATATTGTCATAAAAGAAGGTTAGCATCTTAAAGCTTGGCTTTTCTCAATAAATTTTTCAGATCACAACAGAAACTGCTTGTTCAACCTCCACACCACCTATTTACACATTTATGCACATCATAAAAGCAAAAGGAAAAGAAAGGAACCTCTACCTCATTATATACATTCAATTCAGTGATACACATGGATTCATTATGGGTTTATTTCTACACAATGGGTTCGTCACAGAAAGATAATGAACTTTCCTTGAGGAAATGGAGGAATAAACAGAAGGTGTGTTTCAGGTATGTATCTATTGTTCAGACCTCCATACTGCTTTCGCTGCCCCTGGAATGCTTGTGTGTGGGAGGAACATTTGCTGAGAGTTTTCATATTCTCACAGGACGGAGGTGGAGAAACAAAGAGAGAGACGAGAAGTGAGAAAGTGAGAGATCTGAGAGAGAACGGGTTAGAAGTAATAACAGTCTCTCCTCTCTCTTGCACTCCAGTTGGTTTGGCACACAAACACACAGGAAGCATGAAGAATTGTATGTGTAAGCCTTGATCATGCTTGACAGACAACACAACAAGCATAAAGGATTAAACACAATCTCTCAGTACAAAGACACTTATACATTTACATATAATTTTTGCTCAAAGTAGACTTAATTCAATTTCTTAACAGAATACCAAAGCAATTGTCAGCAACTGTAAATAAAGAAAACAGGTTTGTTAGAAAAATATTTGCTACTTTAAAACTAAGAAGTGCACATAACAAGAAGAAGCATCTGCTAGATAGCACACATACGTCTGCAAGATCACTTGATCTGGAAAGCCTCTGCTGTCTACAAACGTTTGACAGACGTCTTGCAAATGTCAGTTTTACATACTTTCTAAATCATAAACATCTTAAAGACATCTAATAGAGGTCTATTTGACATCTAAAAGTAAACGTCCTATAGACGTATTGCAGATGAGCAAACACTCAAAAAAATATGTCTTGCAGATGTAAATGCAGACGTCAAATAGACGTCTTTGAGATGTACAGTATGTGTGCTATATTATTGCTCCCATTTTCATCGCAATGACTAATGTTGCTGCAGGAATCTTCTGAAATCGGACATTTTTTAAATTGCCAATCTTTGCATGTGGGCACTCGTAGTTTTTTTTTGAGCACCTGAAACTAAATGCAATGGATAATATGCAAATGATATGCATACTGAGAACCTGAGTGTGTATATCTCATCAAATTTGTGTTGACTAAACGTTTTGCTAGTAGAAGACCACTAAAGTTAATTGAGTTTCAACAAAAAGAAAACTGGAACAAAAAACATTCTTTCAGAACATTAATTCCCTATCTGTCGGTCACTACGAATTATGTCATGACGACATAGGGGATTTACTTGGAAGCCCCGATCATCTCTGACAAAGAGAAAACGCCAATGAAATTGGCTAGTGGATTTTGCATACCTGAGCCACTCCCCGTGCATACGGGTATAAAAGGGCGACAGGTGCATCCACTGATTAGATTTTTGCTTCGGAGCCGAGTGGATGAGAAGTGTGCTGATCTCCACAAGCCTTTCATCTCTTATTTGTTCTGGTTGGCGTAACGGTGCGATCAGCGGAGTCCCTCTCATCAGCGATTCCCCTGGGCACTTCAACTAAAAGAGCAAATTCTAAAAGAGCAAATCACGGACGATCGCGTCTTTTTCAAGATGCCGTTTCGTCCGTGTCCTTCTGGTTGCGATCGTTCCCGTCACGACATAACTCGTAGTGACCGACAGATAGGGAACGTCTAGGTTACGTACGTAACCCCCGTTCCCTGATGGAGGGAACGGAGACGTTATGTCCCCATGCCACAATCTTGAACCATCGCTGGTTGCCAGGGACTCGTCTCGGCTCCTCAGCGTAAAACCTAATCAGTGGATGCACCTGTCGCCCTTTTATACCTGTATGCACGGGGAGTGGCTCAGGTATGCAAAATCCACTAGCCAATTTCATTGGCGTTTTCTCTTAGTCAGAGATGATCGGGGCTTCCAAGTAAATCCCCTATGTCGTCACAACATAACGTCTCCGTTCCCTCCATCAGGGAACGGGGGTTACGTACGTAACCTAGACGATCTCTTTCATCCTAAAACTGTCTGTCATGAGTGTATATTTTCTGTTGTATTACTAGAGGGAACACTGTGAGGCGCTACTGTGCTCTTAATATCTGAACACATACAAGTGAACTTCCAATTCTCACATTTGCAGTGTTGAGAGTCTTGCAGCCCATTTGAGAGCATGTGCATGTGACAGGAAGTGTGCAAGATCTCCACACATACTAACACATACACAATGCCACACATACTAAATTTCTAATAGCATCTCAAAGCATATTTAAAGCTGAGCCTATCCCATCATTCATCATTCTCAGGACTTTACAGATGATTCAGAATGCAGCGGCACGACTGGTCTTCTGCAAAACCAAAAGAGCCCATGTCACACCTCTCTTTATCTCCCTGCACTGGCTCCCGGTTGCAGCTCGTATCAAGTTCAAGACACTGATGCTTGCATATAGAACAGCCACAGGCTCAGCACCCTCCTACTTCCACTCCCTTATGACAATATACATCCCCTCCAGAAGTCTGAAATCTGTGAGTGAGCGACGCCTCGTGGTGCCATCACAGAGAGGCACAGAATCACTCTCCAGAACGTTTTCAATCACCGTTCCTGGCTGGTGGAATGAACTTCCCACCCTCATCCGGAATGCTGAATCCCTGACAATTTTCAAGCGACACCTGAAAACTCATCTCTTCCGTCATCACTTGACTTCATTTAAAAAAATAAAATACTTTGCTCCCTTTCCTTAACTTTGCTCTCTTTTCCCTAAACTCTCACCATCTGCTAGAATTTTCTCTGAACAATGCCTAGAAATTTGTATTACATGCACTTCCTTTGTCTGTTTGCCTCTTTATAATGTATCGCTTATTGTATTCCTCAATCGTAAGTCGCTTTGGATAAAAGCGTCTGCTAAATGAATAAATGTAAATGATGAAGATGGACAGGATCAGAAATGCGATTATTAGAGGGACAGCACAGGTAGGACAGAGACAAGACTAAGATGTTTTGGCCATGTGCAGAAGAGGGACAAAGAGTATGTCAGGAGTGTTGAGGATGAAGCCACTAAGCAGGAGAAGAGGAAGACCAAAGAGGAGGTTCATGGATGTAGTGATAGAGGATATGTGGGTGGTTGGTGTAGAACACTGGTGGACAAAAAAAAAACAAGAAAAATACCACCAAACTTTTGGTGTGTGTGTGACTGGCCAAGCTTGTTTACATGATACAGCAACCTCTGAAAATTCTCAAAATAAATTCTTAAAATACTGTTTTATTTGATTGTAGGTAAATATTCATTGTTTAATTTGAAGACAAATAATAACATTTTAAAATCAATTCTGTATTAGAGGAAATCAATGCAGGGAAATCAAAACCGGTGTAATGTAATCAAATTTACAACAAAGTCCAAAGAGAAGAAATCAAACCAATGGGGATTCAAGTCAAGATAATCTTTTGTCTTATGCATTATTGTAAGATATGTGCATCTGATGGAACACAATAGCTCACAATAACAGGAAAAATAGGACGAAAACTTGTTGGTCATATAGGTGTGAGCGATGCAGGTGTGAGCAACACACCAGCGATGGCTTGCCTCCCTTCATCTCCCTCCTTGGAACTGGAAATCTATTTGTCAGGGTTTGATGTATCCACCTAAACTTGAAAACATTTATGAAATAACTTAGATTTCAATGCTTTGAACAATGTAACATGTAGTTAAAAACATGAATCAACATTATGACCATGTTGATTCATACTTTCCATCCTGCTCATGCCAGTCATGGTAACAGTCAATTAAGGCAGAAAACACTGCGACACCTCACATGTTGCACAGAAGACTGGTATCTTCTGATGGCAAAGCTTGCACTTTCGCCATCCAGGAGTGCTGCCATCTGTAATGTGCTACAAGCATCTGAAAAAATGGAAAAGGATAGCAACTAAAACATTTTTTTTGCTTCCAACATTATCAACAACTGCTGCTGCTTGCCAGTTTTTTCCTGTTGTTACAGCAGTGACGTAACATGGCTGCAGGTATGGCAAGCCTCCAGGTACACATGTCGATACGAAATGCAAAGCGGACCAGGATCTCATTGCTTTCACATATCATAAAGATATTGAACCACAAATGGACCCACAAATGAATGTTCACTTTTGGGTCCTTTTAGGGGGGTCTGAGATCACATTGTTTGTTCACATATACATGCTGAACCGCTCCGAGAGCGGTTGAAAGGGTTAAAAGAACTAGGTGTGAAAACACCCTTAGTTTCATGGAATTGTAATTTCTGGTAACCAACTTAGTGCAACATTGGTGGAATGTAACTAAGTACATTTACTCAAGTACTGTACTTAAGTATTAATTAAATGAACATGAACTTTACTCGAGTATTTCCATTTCATGCATTTTATTCTGCTGCATCTCAGAGGCAATTAAAGGGATAGTTCACCCAAAAATGAAAATTCTCTCAGTAATTACTCACCCTCATGTCATTCCAAATCTGTAAGACCTCAAATTCTCAAATTAAGATATTTAATCTGGGTTTCTTTTCATGAAAGCTGAAAACCAGTCTGTTCCCGCGTTTTTAAATTCATCTCATGTCTTTGAATATTTTCATCCATAATTAATTAATTAGTTACATTTATATAGTGCTTTTCTAGGCACTCAAAGCACTTTACATAGTAATGGGGGTATCTCCTCATCAACCACCACTGTGCAGCATCCACCTGAAGGATGCAACGGCAGCCATAGTGCGTCAGAACGCCCACCACACACCAGCTAATGTTTCACAGCAAGCTGATACGCAAAATTTCTCACCTGTCATTTAAATAACATAACATTTTTAAATTGGTCTTATGTAGGGCTGCAACTAACGATTATTTTGATAATCGATTAGTTGGCCGATTATTCTTTTGATTAATCGGATTAAATAAAATCATTTTATTTTATTAATTAATTGTTTAATAGATGCATTTTGTAATTGGGTATCTGATAAAAACACTATAAAGTGCTCTGCCTTTTTTCATAGATAACAGCAATAATTATATTATAGCATTAGAAATAGCCTACTATTGTTACTAAAGAGCTTACGCATATTGGAGGACTAACCAATACAGAAAGCTAAAACATGACTTTGGTAATCACCAATGCTGTTAGTTTAGAGCAGCAGTGGCACAAATCTTACATAATTTGTTAAAAACCTTACATAAATGTGTTTTAATAAATTTGTTAAGCATTGTATATAGTGAATATAGTTTAAATCTCTTTTAAAAATGTAAATAATTATAAAGATAATAAAGACAACAAGAGAGGAATGTTCTGCAGGAACACACGTTCACTTTGATCACAGTCATGTCTTACTGTCATTTCTTTATCCTGTAAAAGGCAGTTATGGAGCATCTCATATTTATATTCAGACAATTACATGCTGTTATCCCAAAAAGAAAGTTAATTTTTGACAAGCAATTCCCTTTTCTACCAGTAGGTGTTAAATGGAAGGTTGTGAAAAATGTTCACTGTCCCCCTCTCTTGATTGACACTGGTCTCGTGTCTATAAGCCCTTTAAATAAAAAGCTATTGCAAAAACACTGCCCAGTGAGCTATAGCAAAAAACGAAGAAAACGTGCACTTTCCCCACGGTCCCTTACTGAAAGCTCCGCAGAGAGCGAGCTCTCCCGGTTTGATGCACGTTGTGACGGCTTGTGCGGGCTAGTGCTTATTACATCGAGCGAAAACTATGAAAAAGAAGGCTGTGAAACATGATCAGCTTTGCCCTTTTAGTGGTCACACTGTTTCGATTTTTTTTGGGCAAGTCGATTTGGAGTTATTGCCGTTTATCGCTGAATGTGTCACGAATATCGAAAACAAAACCAACTTAACCTCTGTGTTCCGTCTGTCTGACGCGCGTGTATGCGTCCACCGCTCATTCGGTATTTTAAACTTAACACAGGCAGTCTGAACGGAAAATGGAAATAGTCGCGTGAATTCGTGACATTTATAGATAAGGATATGACTGTAAACTGAACGTTTTTTGCGCTGAGGACGCACACGCACATGTCACAGCGAGGGCAAGCCATTACACTAAAGCATTAACTTAAAGCTCAAAATAAAGAATTATCATGTTTTGGTCAGCTTGGATCACGTACCTCTCCTGCGGCATCTCATTCTGTTTCCTCCACCATTTTTAGATGCATTTTGTCAATAGAAATGAGTTATTCAGTGCTGTCATTTGAGCAACCGGCTGAAGTTAGACGTGCACTGTGGGCAGACCCGGCTAATCGATAATGAGAATCGTTGTCGATGATTTTCATAATCGATAATAATCGATTTTATCGATTAGTTGTTGCAGCCCTAGTCCTATGATACGATTTCAAGTTGCCTTTTCTCTTTGGAGTGTTACAAGCTGTTTGTGAATAGATAAAATCCCTGAAGTTGCAAAGATTAAAGTCTCAAAACCAAAGAGAATAGGTGTGTTAGACTTGAAGCTGTGCTGCGCAGAATGATCAGTGCATGACATCAAAGTACAGCGAGAGTGATAAGAGAGCAGTCGGATTCTTATGCTTTTGAACACACCTATATTCTTCGTCAAAGTTAAGACTCATCCACGCCCCCTAAAAAGGCTCATTCAAACACACGCCCACATGTCTATGTCACGAAGTAGAAATATTTGCGTAATGCTGCCCAAATTTACACGCAAAGAAAGGAGGAGTGGTTTCAGTAACCTCAGTAGTGTTGATGCAGCCATGTCAGGGAGAAGCTGTGTGTATCTAGGTGAAAGCAAAAGCACTGTATTTGGCTTTCTGAAAGTAGATGCATTTAGGAATCAGTAAGATTACTTCCAAAACAGCACCGCATTTTATGGACGACCGTTTTGAGAACCTAGGAGAGGAGGTAATTCTGACTTTGCTATGACAATCTGGCACTTCTGAATCAGCTACTGTATGTTTTGTTGTGACAATCTGGCACTTCTGAATCAGCGACTGTATGTTTTGTTATTAGTTTAAGTATTTGCAATTGACTGTTCAAATGTGGAGTTTTGCGCGTCGTGTGTGTGTGTGTGTGAGAGAGAGAGAGAGAGAGAGAGAGAGACAAGGTCACATCACAGCACATCAGCTATCTTAATTGCGGCTTGTGTGTGTGTGAGAGAGAGAGAGAAATCGTCTTAATCGCGGCTTGTTTGCAAACACATCTGGCAACATCACTGTGTCTGTCACACGACTCTGTTCCCCTTTCGGGCTTGAACTTATGGTAAAACTAAGGACATTATTAACATATTAGAATATCAACATATTCTGTTACACTAAATACACAAAGTAATGATCTTTAAAAAAGCATCATATGACCCATTTAATATATTCAACATTTACCACATTTACACATCTGTATGTTTTGAATTGGTATCACTGTAAATTGATAATTTTCTCCTAATTTTATATCTTATCCCTAATTCTACTCTTTATCCTACTTACCTCACGTGGACACGGTCCATAAAATGCATCAACTGCCCCCACCAGATATTCAAGTTTTTTCTCATGTTCCTCAGGAAAGACCTTCTTTCAACTGTGGTAGCCTACTCTCGGAAGTTCACTTGATCCCTTCCCTTCTAACATCTTCCTATTTTTACAGAATCGGTACAAGTTTACACGGCAAATGCCATAATATTTTGCCACAGATCTTACAGGCTTTCCCAGCTGTTTTACATCATATGATGATCTCTTCAAATTCCAGAGACCTTAAAGGGATAGTTCACCCAAAAATTTAAATTCTGTCATTAATTATTGACCCTCATGTCGTTCCAAACCCTTAAGACTTCTTTTCATCTTCAGAACATAGGTTAATATATTTTTGATGGAATCTGAGAGCTCTCAGACCCTCCCATAGACAGCAAGGTTCCTTACAAGATCAAGGTCCAGAAAAGTACCAAGATCGACAAAGTGGTCCATGTGACATCAGTTTGTCAAGTGTAATTTTAAGAAGCCACAATAATACTTTTAGTGCAGAGAAAACAAAAATAACGACTTTATTCCACATTTTCGTCTCTACTGTTTCTATTGTAGACACGCGTTCACAACAGTACATGGCGCAAGCGCTGATCCAGATCCAGCATGACGACGTTGAACACATGCTGTGATTATTGCTTGCACCACGCGCTTGCTGTTGAATGTATTAACATTTTTATGTTATTTAAATGACAGGCGATATTTTGCAATATCAAAAAGATATTTTCCCTATCAGCTTGCTGTGAAACACGGGTGCAAACATTCAAAGACATGGGATGAATCTAAAAAGGCAGGAGCAGACTGGTTTTCAGCTTACATGAAAAGAAACCCAAATCTGTCAATTAGGAGCCCTGAAGCCAAAGGCATAGTATGGGCCACCAGTTTTAATCAACAAAAGGTGATTCAAAAGAGCGATTGTCTCATTATTTACTTGATATCCATGACAGCAGACTAGCTGAGCAAGTTGTTTGCCTTTATCATATGAAGGCTGTTTGTGATCAGCTGCCCGATACACTAGATGGTCTCAACTTGGAGACAACTAGGTATCATAGAAACTGCTATCTGAACTTCACATCAAAGATGGATCGATTGAAAAGTTCTACTAAGCTACTTCAGATCAGCCTTCAGCTACTTCAGCATGCTCTCTCTAAAGAATGCATTTTCTGTGAGCATGTTTCCTACACGGAAGAACAAAGAGCCAGCATGTAAATGCATTAAGCACATGGCTGAAGTTCTTGGAAAAATTAGTCTGCTTCGCAATGTCAAGGGTGAAGATCTCTTTCCAAAAGAGGCTCGATACCATGAGACCAGTTGAAACAACCTCTACCTCGAGTATTTCCACCATACCCACAAGATGGAGGAGGAAGACAGACCAGGCTAAGAAGACTGCTGCACACAGTGCAGCCTACAATGCAGTAAGAGAGTATGTCAAGGAGCAAACTGAAGTCGACAACCAGGTCCAACAGCTCAACTTCCTGTGTCGTCTCTGCTCAAGTGCACAGAGGGCAAAAGCTGCTTAAAACGCAAAAAATGGTCACATCAAAGGTTGATTTAATTTAGCCAATAGAAGTTAATTGATAAAGAAAATCTATTTATGACATTATTTTTGACAACATCCTCATTTTACAGCATTTTTACGCAAAAATCGTGTACGAGCTCATACAAAAGAAGAAATCACACAGTGTACACCCGGCATTAGAGATACCCTTAAGTCAAATGACTTAAAGACTTACAAAGTCTTGAATACAAACCCCTCCTGCATCTACCACTGAGGTCCAGTACTTCAAGCTGTTTTTTTACAGAGCTGGTTGGAGAAATTGTGGAGGAAACAAATTGGTACATCTAATAACTCCAGAAGAAGATGGCACCAGGAGTGTTAAGCCTGGTACATACCAAGCCGACAGTCGGCCAAAGTCGGGCCGTCAGTGAGCATCTGCCTGGCTAGTTTTTTGGTGTGTTCTACTCATCGAGCTCACGTCGGCGGTAGTTTGCCTGATTCAACAAGTTGAATCGGCGTCAGGCTGTCACGGACCGTCTGTGGGAGAGAGAACTCTGATGTTCAGTTTGCGAACGAGTCCATGCAGGAAAATTAAAGCGAAAGTGATGAAAAAGGGCAAGTAAATGAAGGCGGCACAGACAAAATGCTGTTTTTGATGTGACATAATCTTGCCCAAGCATTCGAATGTTTTCATAACAACATGAGCTGCTTAAAATGATGAGAGTTATCAACGCTGTATCTAAAATGGTAAGCAAGCGCTGCTTCGTTTACATTTTGTGTATCTGTGTTTATCTCGTATATCTTCAGTTTCTCAGTTTGAATAACAAATATTTACTATTGATAGCTGCTGATATAGACAGTCAACTCACGCACGTGTTCCCTTTCTTTGGAATGCTGTTTTCACTGGACCGCTTCCTCCTGCTCCTCCATTGTCTGCATTTCACCAACAGTGCAAGAGCAGGTCACCATGACCCATTGCACAAAATAAGAAGCATATTTACTGGTGTTACCTCCTCCTGTCATCGTATTTTTGTCCCATATAAAGATCTCTGTGTGGACGAATCACTGATGAAATGGAAAGGCAGGGAGTCCTTCTGTCAGTACATCCCTACGAAAAGAAACCAAGTTTGATTAACTTATGTGCAAGACAATAATTTATATTGGCTCCACTACCGACATCCATCACTATGAGGGGCTAGGCATTTCTGGTTTGGTTGTACTGACCCTACTTGCACCTTATCTGGGAAAGGGCCATGTCCTCTATGTGGACAACTAGTACAGCGGTCCATCGCTCTTCCAGCACCTCCTCTCTCATGACACAGGGTTCTGTGGCACTGTGCACGCCAACAGGACAGGAATGCCAGTTTTAACTGGAAAAATAACAAAAGGGCAAGTTAAGTACAGACAGAACCGAACACAGCTGGTGGTAAAATGGCACGATAAAATAGATTGTCTTATGCTTAAAGTACGCTCCTCCATGATGTCAGACACAGGTAAAGCTGATCATGTCACTGGTGAGGGGAAGGTCAAGCCTCACTGTGTCCTTGAATGCAACAAAAAGACAGAAGCAGTCGCCAGGGCTGACATGGTAAAAGGCTTTCTTGAGTGTGCCAGGAAAACAAGAAAGTGGTACAAGAAGATCTTTTATCTGCTTGACACTGTTGTGCTGAGCAGCCACATTGTTCGCTGCCAACTGTCAGATTAGAAATGTACACAGCCATCCAAAATAACCACAACTTATAATTCATGTAACTTTATAAGTGTTGTGTTCACAACCAAATTGCCCTTTACTTACACTCTATCCGTCTTTCGGATTCTTTCTAACTCCGAAAAAGAGTAGGGGTATAACCATGAGACCTGGCCAAATTTCCCACATTGGCCTCTCTGTGGTCAATCCCAGGATGTTCAAAAAGAGTAGGGTATAACCCCGGCATCCTGGCCATCAACATCACTCTGTCTCCTCTCCACCAGAATCAGCACTGGATTGTGGGAGAGGTTCTGGCGCATCACTCCAGGTGGATGCCCTGGCTGGTGTGTGGTGAGTTCTGGCGCACCCCTTCTATTAAGGCTGCCGTCGCAGTGTCAAATATAAGTAACTGATTATTATTATAATTAACTCCCCACAAATGGTGGTGGTTGAATTCCCTATCAACAGGACCCCCCCCTTCTAGCACCACTTCCCTGGAGTTCTAGGACAAATCTGAAATTATTATTATTATTATTAACTCCCACAAATGAATTCACTATCAACAGACCAGCTTTGGAGTTCACAAATCCTGGTGTCCACCCAAAGGGGCTACACAGCTTTGGACACCTCCTCTGTGGTAACAGTGAGGCATTTCCTTGCTGAAGTCTTGCAGACCCCCGCCCAGGGCAACAGGACCAGGTGGCACTGGAAGGTCTGCTGCTCCAGCTCTCGGAAGAGAAAGGAGAGGCGTCTCACAAAGTAAAGTACATGTGTGTGACATGCAACATATTGTTGTATCCCACTCTAAAAAAAATACTGAAAAACAACAACACAAATCAATATCAGCTTAAAAAAAATGCATGTAAATAATTAATTCTCAATATTTTTCAAATAATTTCAGTGAAATAAATGTTTACTCAGTGCACTGATATTGTTTTTAGTACAGCTGTAAATAATTAGAAATGTATCAATCATTTAAATTACCTTTATACATTTTTATACATCAGATTTATGTAAATTAGGTTTTTCATACAAATAGTTTTCTGCTTCCTATGATAATAGTTGACATTAATAAACATGGTCACAATTTCATACATTGTGCATTTATCTTTATAATGCGTTTGTAATACATATGCATATAATATATTATGCTTTGTTACTAACAAAGCAACCTCACCGCACATATTTGTCATCATATACATGGGCTTATACTTTATGTGGACGCATTTGTGCAACTTGGGGAATAAGTAAAATATGTATTATGCTTCATCCTACTTTCAACAACAACCCAACTATAACTTTAGCGGGAAAATACAAAACAAAATTCAAACTGCACAAAAAAAAAAAAAAAAACAGACGACGTCAATAGCAATGTGTCGGTCAGATTCGCCAAAATAGTACAAAAGCACACCATAATATTATGTGCAGAACAACAAATCTGATGTTGGTGAATTAAAATTATGTTTTGTTTATGCATTTTATCGTCCATGCACATCTACAGATAATATGGGCATATTTTAAACTTAAACATTTACTCAACAACTAAGTCGACCTCGTGTCGAACAACTGCCATGTGAGCAGAAATCGAATATTTAAGCTGTTAATTCTTTTTTATATCCCTGAACGAAAAACGAAAATTTAAACTGAATTCTAATTTTTCGTTTTTTTGAAAAAAAAAAAATAACTTAAAATGGGCCGTTTTCTCATTTTTCTTCTTTCAATGTTAAATAAAAAATGAACGAATGAATGATACTTGGATTATTTAAGAGTAATTTTCCAAATTAAAACAGAACTAAACTGATAAATATCTCAGTCTAAATTTTTGAATAATTATAAACTGAATCAGACCTCAACTGTAAGTTGCTTTGGCAAAAAGTTTCTCTAAATGTAGGTCAAGCAGTGCTATAATTGTAACAGGGCGAACGGCGTGCGGATCCATGTGCAAGCTTTTATTAAGAGGCATGGTCAAAAACACAGGCAGGTTCGAACAACTGGCAAACAGGTATATTGAAGGACAAGGCAGAGGAGTACTCAAATAAACGGGCGTGGTCTTCGATCGGCGAACAATATCCAGAGGGCTTGACAAGAGGGGTAATCCAGGTACGAGGCAGGAGATCAGGAACCAGACAACAAGGAAACACGAAATGACTCCCAGCTAACACTGGGAGATAGGGCTCTAGAGTGCGACCAATTTGCGACCTAATTTCTCAAGGGTGCGACTAAAAAAAATCTGAGGGCGCACCAGTGCGACCAGCCGTTCGAGAAAAGAAAGAAAGTATCCGCGACTCTGAGTCTCCCCGTGCTTCAACAACAGACACACATTAGGCTCATATCGTGGTCTAAACCAATCAGAGATAGTGAAGGGCGGACCCCAAACTTTTGTCTATGATGCATTTTTGCTATTCCCAAATCAGAAGCGAGATCGCTCACGTGGAGGAGTTTCAGCACGTGCAACATGAAAGCCCTGTTTATGATAGAAGAGAGAACTAACCATTAAAACATATGCTTACACTTTAGGCCTGTGGCTGTTATATTAAACTAAGTTTATTTAATGGATTTTTATTTTATTTTTGCTTCTATGGATTATAGCCGCGTTTCTTCTAGCACAACTTCCTTCCCTTCACAGCGGCGCGCATTCGTTCCTCCCGACCAAAACTTAACGTCAGAATCAAATCAATCCTCTGTCGATTGTTGTAAAATGCCGTCTTTACAGTTACTAAATTGACAATGTTTGATAATAAAATGTTTAAAGTACAATCCGCACGAAAGACGCTGTTCCCCAGGCTGAAGTGTGTGTGTGTGCGCGCGTGCGCGGCGCGCTCCAAAACAGATAAGCAAAGTACACTTTGAGCTTCAGACGCGTACAAACGATCAAATACACACAAAGCATGTAAAAACGGCCGGCTTGGAGAGTATTCACTTAAACTTGTGTTAAAATTGTGTGTGTCAGTATTTTGTTTTAGTGACAGACTGGTGCATCATTAATGTTAATCAAAGAACAAAATGCAAAGAGAAAATCACTCACAGCTCTTAATCTGAATATAGTTATAGCTTTAAGCATTAATCTATCAATACATACAGTGAAAACTATGCAGTGTTCATTTACATTTGATCACTTTCAGATTTCTTTTGTAGCTATTACTTACCTGAACATTAATGTTAGTTGACATTCATGGAAAAATTAAATCACAGTTTTTTTTTTTTATTTCATTTGTACATTTGTTTTATGGTATGACAAATGGTATATTTGTCAGCTTGTTTAACTTTGTTTCTTTGTTCATGTTCTTACTGTATCTTATGTATATAAAACACTAAAAATGCCTGCACACTGGTGCATTTACAAATTGATGTTTTATATTTATTTAATTCAATATTTATTTAACATTTAAGAATATAAAGCAATGTTAATTAAGCTGCTAATCTATCATATAAATATAGATGTATGTATATATGTATGTATATATATATATATATATAGGTGCTGGTCATATAATTAGAATATCATCAAAAAGTTGATTTATTTCACAAATTCCATTCAAAAAGTGAAACTTGTATAATGTATACATTCATTCCACACAGACTGATATATTTCAAGTGTTTATTTATTTTAATTTTGATGATTATAAGTGACAACTAATGAAAACCCCAAATTCAGTATCTCAGAAAATTTGAATATTACTTAAGACCAATACAAAGAAACGATTTTTAGAAATCTTGGCCAACTGAAAAGTATTAGCATGAAAAGTATGAGCATGTACAGCACTCAATACTTAGTTGGGGCTCCTTTTGCCTGAATTACTGCAGCAATGCGGCGTGGCATGGAGTTGATCAGTCTGTGGCAATGCTCAGGTGTTATGAGAGCCCAGGTTGCTCTGATAGTGGCCTTCAGCTCTTCTGCATTGTTGGGTCTGGCATATCGC
The DNA here is from genome assembly GCA_027422405.1 of Ptychobarbus kaznakovi. Classification (NCBI taxonomy): domain Eukaryota; kingdom Metazoa; phylum Chordata; class Actinopteri; order Cypriniformes; family Cyprinidae; genus Ptychobarbus; species Ptychobarbus kaznakovi. Next base: position 88,913 of record JAPDDN010000644.1, read on the forward strand.
ATCTTCCTCTTCACAATACCCCATAGATTTTCTATGGGGTTAAGGTCAGGCGAGTTTGCTGGCCAATTAAGAACAGGGATACCATGGTCCTTAAACCAGGTACTGGTAGCTTTGGCACTGTGTGCAGGTGCCAAGTCCTGTTGGAAAATGAAATCTGCATCTCCATAAAGTTGGTCAGCAGCAGGAAGCATGAAGTGCTCTAAAACTTCCTGGTATAACGGCTGTGTTGACCTTGGACCTCAGGAAACACAGTGGACCAACACCAGCAGATGACATGGCACCCCAACCATTCACTGACTGTGGAAACTTTACACTGGACCTCAAGCAACGTGGATTCTGTGCCTCTCCTCTCTTCCTCCAGACTCTGGGACCCTGATTTCCAAAGGAAATGCAAAATTTACTTTCATTCACTTGTTCAGTGGTCCAAAATTCACTTTGGACCACTCAGCAGCAGTCCAGTCCTTTTTGTCTTTAGCCCAGGCGAGACGCTTCTGACGCTGTCTGTTGTTCAAGAGTGGCTTGACACAAGGAATGCGACAGCTGAAACCCATGTCTTGCATACGTCTGTGCATAGTGGTTCTTGAAGCACTGACTCCAGCTGCAGTCCACTCTTTGTGAATCTCCCCCACATTTTTGAATGGGTTTTGTTTCACAATCCTGTCCAGGGTGCGGTTATCCCTATTGCTTGTACACTTTTTTCTACCACATCTTTTCCTTCCCTTCGCCTCTCTATTAACCCTTTAAAACCGACGGCGCTCCCGTTTGCGTGTCTCTGTTTAAAAGCCAGTAGAAAATGAAACTAAATGCGTAGCACAATAATTATTTTTGCATACAAAATCAAAGATGCTACACATTCAGATCAAGCCTACAACATGCTCCTGTTGGGTTGTTTTCACCCTCTAACAAGTCTCCACAAATTGCATAATATGCGTTTTCAACAAAAAGCACTAAAATGCATTGTGCATCTTTGCACGTGTGCTCTATAGATTTGCGGTCGGTAGCTGATACTTAGTTACGTTTTCCTATGACTCATTGACGTAATCACGTTCTGTGCACTATGACCCCAAGGTTTGACGCGTGTGATGACGTCACAAGGCGCGACATTTGACTTCGTTTTGCTGTATATGCCATTCTATTGCGTTCTACTCATTGTCTCTTTTTATCGTTGCTTCATTATTTATTCTTTCACATGCACACACATATGCACAGTTACAAATGCAAGCACATTCACACAATCACAATCGTTGCGGGCACAAAGTTACACCTGCACAACAACATAGAAAACAGAAGTACACAGACGCGGAGGTTTTGGAACTACTGCTCGCGTCCGACGAAGAGGAACTCTCTGACTGCTCATCTGCTCCTGACTCTGTTTCTAGTGGGGACGAAGTTGACTTTTTTGAAGGAATAGATCCGTTCCAGGACACGTAAGTACATATTCATGAGATATGCTTTGCTTTTTAGTTGAGAATAAACAAAACAAACCCAGAATGAATGCGAATGCATGACACAAAACAGCGTTTACTCTTGTCATTCTGTATCGCTTTTGTGCCAAAAACGTCTAACTTATGTATTCATGATATATGATATGAGAATAAATAAAAAAAAATAAAAAAAACTTAGCTTTTGACTTTTTTTTATATTGTTAAAAACAACTAACTAACTAACTTACCATTTTACTTACCTTCTTTGAGAATAAAATCCTGCTCCTCAACATCGGTGCGTGTTTGTAAGGGAGAGGTCAAACAAAAAGGAGTAGATACACAGAATGAATGTGCTTTGTTTTTTAGTGCATGAATGAGTGTGAGTACATTGTCATTTCTATATTGATGCCAAAAACAAATTACTCTTATTATTTTCTTTTGACGAGAATAAACAAAACACAAAGAATTTTTTTTCTCTCTGTCATTTTGTATTTTGTGCCAAAAACAACTAACTTACTTTTGAGTTAGAGAATAAAAAACAAACAAACAAAACACAGAATTTTACTTACCTTCTTTGTTGTAAAAACAACTAATTTACCATTTTACTTACCTTCTTCTTTGTGTTGAAGATGTTAGAGAGATCCTGCTCCTCATCCTGCTGTTTGTAGAGGGAGAGGTCCTAGAAGGGACGAAGCTAGAGCCATAAGTATATATTCTGTGCGGGTAAACAAAACAACATTGTAGAGGAAGAGGCCAAAAACAAATTATGAAATATTATTTTCTTTTGTCGGAAATAAACAAAACAAATTATAGGGCTAACATCAGAGCCTACAGAAGTCGGAGTTAGAGAATAAAAACCAAAGGTCCCGTGGCAAGGGCCAAAAACAACTTTTACCATTTTACTTACCTTCTTTGTAGTGTTAAGATGTTAGAGAGACATTAGAGACTGTGCGGGTTTTGTAGAGGAGAGGTTAGGTCGCCTAATCATCGGAGCCAAAGGTCTGGTGGGTGGAAAACAGAAAAGGACCCTGACCATTTACCTCAATCCACCCATCCTTTCCTGCCCAAAAGAAAGCCAGGTGTGCAGCCACCTCTGTCAACTTCTGTGGACAACCCAACACCCATTGAGCTTTTCAAAATGTATTTTGACAAGTCCGCTATCAAAACACTGTGTTCCAACACTAATAAAAAAGCAGCAAGGAATACTGCTGCAGGGAAAACGTTCAAGTGGACTGAAGTCACAGAAGAAGAAATGTGCAAATACATTGGCCTCACACTCTACATGGGCATTCAAAAGCTTCCAAAGCTCAGAGATTACTGGCGTGTCAAATCCATCTTCCATGTTCCTTACCCTCAAAATGTCATGTCCAGAGACCGGTTCCTCAGCATCACATGGAACATGCACTTGAGTGACCCTGCAGAAGATGCTGCCAATGACAGGAAAAAAGGCACCGATTAGTATGACTGTCTGCATAGAATACGGCCTCTATATGACAGTTTACGTGTAGCCTGCAAAGCTGTTTACCACCCTGACAAAAACCTTTCTGTGGATGAGCGAATGGTAGCCACCAAAGCCAGAATCAGCCTGAAGCAGTACATAAAAAACAAGCCAACAAAGTGGGGAATAAAACTGTTTGTGTCGTGTGACAGTAATGGCTACACAGTAGATCTCAACATTTACACAGGGAAGTCCATTGTCGTAAGTGGGAAGGGACTTTCATTCGATGCTGTGATGTCACTTGTCAGAAAGGAGTTCTTGGGATCTGGATATCACATTTACTGTGATAATTTTTATACCAGTCCAGTACTTTTCCAGCACCTTTATAACCTGGGGTTTGGAGCCTGTGGAACCATCAGGGACACAAGAATTGGTGTCCCAAAAACCAAAGTGAATGCGCTGACAAGGAAATCTCCACGGGGGTCAATAAGGTGGATCAGACAGGGATCACTCCTTTTCACAAAATGGATGGACACACGAGAGGTGAGTGTGTGCACTACTCTTCACACTGCATACTTGGGGGATACTGTGAAAAGAGTGTGCAAATCCAGCAGTGGGTACAAGAACGTGGATGTTTCAGTTCCTACGGCTGTCAAAGATTACAATCGCTTCATGGGGGGAGTTGACCTTTCAGACCAGTTGATTGGCTACTATTCCTCATGGAAAAAAAGCAGGAAGTGGTACATGACTGTGCTTCACCATTTCATTGACATTGCTATCACAAACAGCTACTTGCTGCACAAGCAACTGTGTAACAGCAAAGAGGAGCAGCCCATGACACACCAGGCCTTCCCAGAACAGTTGACAGCGGAGCTGTGTGGGGTGTCCTTGCAACCTGCACGGGAGAGCTACCAGCACTTACCTGTTGACATTTCTGGTACAGTTGGCTCAAAAAAAGCCACACAGGGGCGCAGGAAATGCAGGCTGTGTGGGAAATGCACTCCATTCATGTGTGAGGCATGCCAAGTGCCCCTCTATGTTATTCTGGACAGGAACTGTCACAAGTCTTATCACAGCTAGGGTTGCCTGTGTATATGTAGGGGTGCCTTATGTATATATGTGTATACTGTATGTAGTGGTTCAGCATGTTTAGGTCTGAATGTACAGTTTTTTTTTTATTTATAAATTACCATTTATTTTTACACAAGAGTATCTGACATGGTCTCATTCAGTTCAATCAACATTGCTCTCAAAAGCAAAATGTTACTGTTTGGCTTCACAGCGCACTGTTTATAAAAATGAGTGTATCTCAAAAACTAATTTATGTAAACTGTTCAAATCAATTTTGTGTAGTTCTAAAGTGTTTTATGCAAGTTTTTTACAATGACAAATTTGAGGTTGACATTAGTCATATTTCTGTATTTAATAAAATATGTAAAAAAAACAATATATATATATATATTTTTGCGTGTGTTTATTGCACTTTTGAGCTATTTATCTAGTTACTATGGATTTATTACATACATAGCCTTCAAATTGGGGATGTAAGGATTGTATTGATATATGGCATATGAAAATATTCAAAAGAATGACAGCACAGCATGTAAAAATACTAAGATATGCTCTGGCGGAACTGTTCTATGGCAGGTCTTAAAGGGTTAATGTGCTTGGACACAGAGCTCTGTGAACAGCCAGCCTCTTTTGCAATGACCTTTTGTGTCTTGCCCTCCTTGTGCAAGGTGTCAATGGTCGTCTTTTGGACAACTGTCAAGTCAGCAGTCTTCCCCATGATTGTGTAGCCTACAGAACTAGACTGAGAGACCATTTAAAGGCCTTTGCAGGTGTTTTGAGTTAATTAGCTAATTAGAGTGTGGCACCAGGTGTCTTCAATATTGAACCTTTTCACAATATTCTAATTTTCTGAGATACTGAATTTGGGGTTTCATTAGTTGTCACTTATAATCATCAAAATTAAAAGAAATAAACACTTGAAATATATCAGTCTGTGTGGAATGAATGTATACATTATATAAGTTTCACTTTTTGAATGGAATTTGTGAAATAAATCAACTTTTTGATGATATTCTAATTATATGACCAGCACCTGTATACTGTATATATATGTGTGTATGTATGTGTATATATGTATGTGTGTGTGTGTGTGTGTGTGTGTGTGTGTATATATATAAATAAATAAAAGTACAGATAAGAATACCGTTAAAGTACCGGATCGAAAAGAGGAGTAATACCGTTAAAACCTTAACGATACCCATCCCTAATTAAAACACAGTATGAGCACAGACAGACCAGGTGTTTTTTTTCCTCTTTAAATACTTTTTTTTCATGATGTTTAGTGAAATTATTTGGTAGTCTGAGGTGGGATGGGGGCGCCGGATTGTTTTATAGGTTTAAGGGGGGGGGTTTGAGAAGCACTGCACTAGAGCATCCCTTCATTCAGACACAGTGGAAGATCTGATAAGAATCAGTGTAGAGGAGCCAAGTCTGGAAGATTTTGATGCTAGAGAGAGTGTGGTCAGCTGGTTTAGCCAAGGCCAAAGATCAAGAAGGCTAAACTACAGGAGTTGGCCATCCGAGGGGCATGTGACTGCAATGGAGGATAGTCCATAAGACATTGAGCCAAGAGATGTTCAGTTAGAAGCCCTTAAAACACTTAATTTAGATTTTCTTTTTATTTAATTTATCTTGAGATGTTTAAAGTTTAAATCTCATCTCAGTGAAGCACTTAAAGCACCAACACTTTTCAGTTAAGTTACCTTTCTTGTAGAATTGTGCTTCAAATAAAGAACTTTATGTTGACCAGATTGTTAGTTAATCGTTTACTAGTCAATATTGCCTATATGAAAATTTGGGTGCACCTAACTTTTGTGCTGGTGCACCTAAGAAAAAAAGTTAGGCACACCAGTGCAACCAGTGCAAGAAGTTAGTCTAGAGCCCTGGGAGAGTGAAAAACGCAGAACAATACAGGAGACTGAACACAAACACGGAAAGGCTTGGTATGTAGCTAACATTAGGATAATGCTAAATGCTAAACAATACTCGGCAGGGAGGAAGAGGAAATTCATATATTTTGTATGGTGTGTGTAATGGCTCTTAGTTGAGCATGTGATTGGGGACAGCTGTGTGATCAGTGCAGCGTGTGATTATGACAGTCGTGTGATCAGTGCAATGGGTTATGGGAAATGCAGATTCGTGACAATAGTCAAATTGAAACTAAATCAACAAATAAAGTGAACTGTAAAAAAAGCGCTAAAAAAGACCTACATTCAGTGTCACCTAGACCATTGCATTTTGTCATTGGACCAATGGGTGGTCTTTACAGTAACATCTAATGCTATCAAACTTTACCATAAAGCAATTATGATATATTTATACATACCAGGTGTGTATATTTTAACACTTGTGTAGGAGGGTAACACTTTTATTGTGGGTGGTTGTATAAAATGTTTAGACTAGTCTTAATAATTAGTCCTCTAATTTTTTTTCTTTAAGACCAGTTATCAATTTTATAAGCTAGTTACATAAAAATAAAGATTTGTTTAATTTTTGAATAAAAAAAATATGCCCTTGGTTAACTGTTGTTCAGACTAGTTCTTAGGACACAGTCGAAACATAGTGGCCAAGTTTACGCAACTTGTCCCAGCTGTCAGATGTACAAACAGATGTACAAACTTTCACAGAGTTAAAAAGTGTCGAGTTGCTGTTGCACACCCATACAAAAGGTTACCCAAACATATTCACAGCAGTTCATCCTGTACACAAACACACATGTAGAGACGTTCTCTCTATTTGTGTATATTTTACTTCCCTAAAACCATTAATTTCTACTGAAGAATAACTATACTCAAAAAATTTTACTCCACTTCCCTTCACCTATTGTTGTTGACTTTTCAGACCCCTTTTATATGTTTTCCCTTGCACCTCTCTCTGCGTCTGCCCTGTTCAGAGAAGGGCAGTGATGTTCTTCATCGCAGAGACAAAATAAGAAAGACTGTTGCTTCTAATTTCTCCACTTCTCTGTGGTATATTTGTCAGATGACATCTCGATTATGAATCAGGGTTTTAGTGCAGAACAGTAGCTTTGAAGTAACTTCTGGTTAACATTTGGTCTTAATGGACTGCGTTTAGTCATGTGTTTATATTTGTTTCGTTGTCTGACAACAGAACAATGAGAACAGTTTTATTGAGAATTCAAGTAAAGGGCTGACACTATGTATGGACATCATGAATATGCCCAGTAGCATGTGACAATTTAGCAACATGTAGCAACTTTTCAGGCAAACTTAGCTACCTTCTATTGAAAGTAGTTGGCAACTATTGCTGCACGACTTACAGCTGTAAGCGCGGGAAACAGCTGCATCCAAGCTAGAACCAATCTCAGCTGTTGGGGGGCTTTAAGGGCTAAGCAGGGGGCATGAGGAAGAGGTGTGGAAAAATGCTTGACACATGGATGAATTCAGGGAAAGTGTTGAAGTGACTCTCTTTCAGCTGTCACCAAACCTCTCTTACAGCCTGTCTGGTACCTCACCTGCTGCTACTAGTTTTGACATGTTATTGACATACTACGAATTACAAACTTTCCAAGTTGTTGCCCAACATTTCCAAATGCGACGTGATATGTCTTGCACAGGTTTATTTCTATAGAAAGAAAGAAAATACAGCCTTATGTTTGTTCATTTCTTTTATGTCTTTCTATTTCATGAAGAGATGTTGATTTACAGTGGAATTCAGTGGAAGCTTTAGGTAATGAGAGTGTGATATTGTTTTTATACAACAGTTCTATAAAGAAGCTGATATCAAGTAAGATTTTTTTCATGTTTGCTCTTACAACAACAACAACAAATCAGGTCATTATAGTAGATTAGTGGTTTTCAACCCGCGGGCCGCATGTGGTCTGTCACGGATCCTAGTGGATCCTTTCACGGATCCACCAGGCAGAACATAATTAAAAAATAACTTTCAGTTTTACAAATCATTTTAGTTTTTACTTTAATTTAAAAATGTACTAAAATATAAGCTATAATGTTTTTGTTATGTTCATTTTGTTTTTCATATATTATTTTAAGACATGAGCAGACCTACTCATGTAATTATTGTTACGCATTTAACAAACGCTTGCAAGCGCGCACTTTGGCATAATTCAATTCAAATAGTCATCAGCAGCCATTAGTTCTGTAAAATTGAGTATCAGAATGGACAAATTTGTTAAGGGAGAAAATGAAATATGGAAAATGGCAGGAAAGAAACGCATTCAAACGAGAATAGTCACTGCATCAGCGGTGAAGAGAGTGCTGGACTTTCGGCATCAACTTTTGGTTTGCCCCGCCACTCACTTGAAGATGTTCAGGCAAAAAGAAACACCCATAAACTACTACGCAGCAAACATCCTTAATTACAGAAATGTGGCAAAAAATCTCTGGAGAGAACCTCAGATTATTAAATTCGAAAATGCTATCCATATTTGGATCAACATAGGCTACAATTGTGAACGCACACTTTCTGCAATGTCGCGTGTCAAGTCACGCTTCTGTGCGCGTCTTACAGGCTGCAATTTACAATTTCAACTTCATTGTGCTGTTACTCATTTCCAGCAGAATTTCACTAAATTGGTTCCCGACAGCATCAGGTGTTTTATTATTGGTGAGTATAATTATTTATTTATTTTAACAAATGTAATCATTTAGATATCATACTGTTTAGGCTATAAATAATATTATAAATCTGGTTAGTTTGTATTGATGACGTAATATCAAGATTCAAGGTTTTTTTATTCGTCACATACACAATAAAACAGAATATAATCAGCAGTTAAATGTAAGTCAGGTCTGCTCAATGGACAGTGTAATTAAATGTAACAACACAAGAGAATATACATAAATATAGGTATAAATAAAAAAAGAATAAGAAATAAAGAAGAATATAATGTGCAATAAAATAAAATGTGCAGGACAGTATACTGTGGACTTAATAAATAATAATATAAGCAGGGATGTGCAAGAAGAATGTGCAAACAGCTTGTACAGGGTGTATACATAGCAGCAATACGGATGGTGAAGAATAATGAATATCTTTGTTTTTGCCATCATGCTCGGGAAGCGCTTGCCAGATGGCAGTAAAATGAAGAGACGGTTACCAGGATGACTTGATTATTTTAGCAGCTCTGCTTTTGCAGCGTTTGAGGTAGATGTCCTGCAGAGAGGGAAGAGTAGACCCTGAGATGCGCTCAGTTAAGCGCACAACTCTCCGCAGAGCTTTGCAGTCCTGATTGGAGACATTTCCATACCACACTGAGTCAATACACTTTCTATGGCCCCTGAATAGAAAGTGTTCAGGATTGCTGGTGAGACCCTGAATTTCCTCAGCTGTCACAGATGGTACAGTCTTTGCCTGGCTTTCTTAACCTGAGTCTGAATTTGTGTAGTCCAAGTCAGGTCCTCGGAGATGTTTACACCAAGATACTTGAAGCTGCTCACCCTCTCCACAGGGGTCCCAATGATCATAAGAGGAGTGTAGGGCCACTGCTGTCTCTTCCTGAAGTCCACGATCAGCTCTTTAGTTTTGCTCACGTTCAGAGAGAGACAGTTGTCCTGGCACCATGAACAAATTAGTGTTGTAAGGGTCTTTATTAGTTTGTTTATTAACATCCAATCGAGTTCATATGCAAATTACCATGCTCGGAGACAAAGAGCCGTTAACTTTCCCTCCAAAAGTGAAAGTCACCATTGGCTCTTTGACCCCCCAGAGGTGTAACCTCTATATCAGATAAAGCTCTCACATCAGTGACCCGTCTGCCACCGAGTCAACACCGAGCCAGTATAACATCTTTTGGAGTTCATCACCCTTCAAACCCGGAAGAATTCAAAGAATTCCCACACCACCAAACTTTCCTACCATCAAGATTTTAATCCGAGACTGCATCCGCACACTCGTTCAACGACAAAGGCAATGCAAGTATGGTACATTTAACTAAACAAAACATAGATTTAGTATAAGCTATAGACCCTGTTATAAACGGCGCTGATAGTTTTACTCAGGTGGTTAACTGACTCTTTCCATAACTGCATTTTCTGGTTTCTCTAATGGTTTCATTCATCCACTTTAGCTACGCTTTGAATGTATGCGTGAGTGTATGTTTATTTGTTTAGATTAGTTATGTGTGTTAGCGTTTAGATAATGAAAGTTTTGTGCACAAATTACATGAGTTTCTGATTCTGCCTTGCAAATTAATGTCCCTTTATGATTTTCGATCCTTACACGAAAATATCCTTTCTTAGAGTTAATATGTACTTACCCTGAATGTTCGCTAGACGAACAGATTAGTTGATGGCAATTTAATTCTGCTACAGTAACTACTATCAGCTGATATAAATAATTGTAATTAATCATCATTATTTATATACATTTCCCTTTTGAGCTAATTTGCTACAATATGTAGCAAACGTGATTGTTAATTATTATTTATTGTCATTTTATGAAATGTATTTTATTCACCAATTTATTATAATATCTAAATATGTAATGTTGGGTATCTTTTTATTTTGTATTAATTACATTTATTGCTTTTTATGTTTTGGATGTTGGTAATTTTAGTATATTTTGAATTAGTTTTTCTGGTGCAATAGCTGCTTATTTTATTTATTTCTTTTTGAGAGGCTAATTCGCTTTTACAGTCTCATAAATCATGAAAACTTGTGTACTTTTTAATGAAATCTGGCCTGTGATCAACCTATGTTTTCAGACTGAATAGCTGCTACTGTTGATGCTGATTGATCAAGTGTTATTTAATAAAGATCTACGAACCGTGTAATTGGCTTTATTAATATTTACCCACGCTGGACTGATATTGAGGTGGTGCCGCTGCAAGCATGTTATATTCACATGAAGTCTGCAATTTTCTGCTCCAGATATCAGCCTGATAAGATATGTAATATTGATTTTAAACAAGTTTGGCATTACTTGACTTACATTTTAGACACGATATTGCCAGTTTTTGCCAGGGCTGGGCGATATATCGAATATTAGCGATAATATCGCAATCATTTTTACCACATAGAGCTGTTGTTCACTGACAAGCTGCGCAAATCCATGTTGATAATGAATGTGGTTTTGCGCAGCTTATCAGTGAACAACGGCTCTGTGTGGTAAATGCTGCTCCATGTGAAATCACGCATGTGATGGAAATTACCGCTGATTACAGGACCGGCTTTACTGACAAGATGCACATTAAATATCGCATGCGATATATCGTGCAGCCCTAATATAATATATATGTAGTTCATATTGAATCAGTACACATACCCCTGGTTTCACAGACAAGGCTTAAGCCTAGCCCTAGATTAAAATGTAAATCTGAACTGTTTCAACTGAAATAAACTTGCACTGAGGGATCTTAATATATGTCAGTGCCTTTGTTTTGTGAGCACAAGTAATGCTTTTTTCTAAGGCATGTTTATACAAAATTACTTAAATGTCCTAATTGAACTATGGCTTAATCCTGGCTTAGTCTAATGGTGTGTTCACACTAGATGAGAATGAAGCGTTAAGCGCGAGTGATTTACATGTTAAGTCAATGCAAAGATGCGATAGACATTCTGCGGCGCGAATGACACGAATGACGTGATTCGCCCGAATGAGGCAGTGCGAATTGAGCGTTTCGGGCGTTTTAAAAATAAAATAAACATTGTTATAAATGCAGATTGCAATTCCATATTAGCAAATATAAATGTATAATACTGGTGTTTGTGGCATCTTCATTTCCCTTTAGATTGAGCTTGATTAAATGCCCTTTATACTTTACCTTTATTTAGCATTTGCTCTGATTTGCTTGCTACATTGCAAAAACTATTATTCAATACTATAATATAGCAGTTATCTGCAGAATTGAAAACCCACTTTGACTGTTGTAGACGAAAGTTAATTGCCATTTCAGTAAAGTGTTGTATTGATAACTGTGTTCAGAAGAGTGAGAAGACTATATGTCTGTGGAGGTTCTCAGTCATTAATTACTTGTAATCACACAGATTATTAAATGATTTACTGAACGGAGACAGATGGACAGGCGCTCTGCAGGTGGAATAGAGTGCCTGTAGTTGGTTTCTTGGAGGGAAATCCTCCCACTGACACGAGACAACAGGTCATCAAACTGGGACCGGCTCAGTCAGAAGTACTGCTGAAAGTGGCCGTCAACCAGGCATAGCTCCCGGAGGAGTTGGTGAAACTCACCAAGCTGGGTGCACCTCTGAAGGATCCGATGGACCCAGACACGGCGCTGAACGAGTCTACGTCGTTTTTCAGCCTTCCATAACACATAAAGCGCAGCTACTTCCAGCCACGAGAAAAAATCCATGTCAGCCACGAGACTGGAGCCGCCTGGCAGAAGCCCCTCCCATGATGCGAATTTGCGTGAATGAAGCGAGTAAACTCAAAATGTTCAAGCGTCCAACTACGCACGAATATCGCAATTTATTCTTGCAGGTCGCGTCTGGTGTGAACGCCCCCATAAGCCCTGTCTGTGAAACCGGGCCTATATGTTCCTGTGGCACAGTGGTAGAGCATTGCTTTAAGCAGCGCAAAGGTTGTGGGTTCAATTCCCAGAGAACACACATACTGACAAAATAATGTGTAGCCTGAATGCACTGTATGTCGCTTTGGATAAAAGCGTCTAAATGCACAAATGCATATGAGGTAAAATAAACCATGTATGAGTCCACATTCTATCGATTTGTGCTCATGGTGGTCATCCATAAGGCACATTGATCATCCAAATTTTCAATTAGCTAAGAAATACCTGTGTTCCAAAAAATGAGCTCTCCATCTGAGAGGGTTTTTAGTGCCTGTGGGAACATAGTTTCATGCCACAGAGCTTCTCTTAAACCAGAGACAGTTGACAGATTTGTGTTCTTAGCTAAAAACTTCAAACTTTCAATTACATGCACTAAAAAAGTTGGCAGAATGCACATTCTGTACTTGTTTTGCATTAATTTAGTTACATATACATGTGTTCATTTAATACGTGCAATAAGTGATCACTTGGTCTAGATTTTTTTTAAATGCTTAAATTTGCTAAACATTTTGTATTTACTTTGTAACAATAGCTGTTCTATCTAAAAAAAAATAATATGGGGCAAAAGAAAATCTGTTTTTTTTCATTATTTAAAAGCATATGCAAACATATCTATATATATATTGAATATCGTAAAAAGTGTGCAAATATCGAGATATCATTTTTTTTTTTATATCGCCCAGTTAGATGACTAACTTCCTTCAATTTATATAATTATTTATTCAACAATATTCCATGGTTCATCTGCCATATTCAAGTCCAGAATGACAACATATATTTACCTAATCAGTGAAATCAAATAAAACTGTGCAGAGTTCATTATAGGTTTATGTTGTGATGATATGATGTGTACAGTAAGGTTTTTTGTCTGTAAAACTCTTTCCACACTGATCACATGTGAACAGTTTTTTCTCAGAGAAACTCCTTCTACAGTTTGCAGGTGTAGGCTACAGGCACTGTCCAGTTTTAATACTCATGTGGACATTAAGGTGTTTTTTCTGTGTAAAACTCTTTCCACACTGAGAGCAGATGGAAGGCCTCTTTCCTGTGTGAACACTCATGTGGGCATCAAGGTTTCTTCTGTCAGAGAAACTCTTGTCACACTGTTGGCAGGCGAAAGGCTTCACTCCAGTGTGAATTTTCATGTGCCTGTTCAGGGTTTTTTTTTTTACTGAAACTTCTTCCACACTGTTGGCAGGTGAAAAGATTCACTTCGGTGTGAATTTTCATGTGCTGTTCAGGTTTTTTTTTTTACTGAAACTTCTTCCACACTGTTGGCAGGTGAAAAGATTCACTTCGGTGTGAATTTTAATGTGCCTGTTAAAGATTTGTTTGTCATTTAAACTTCTTCGACACGGTTGGCAGGCGAAAGGCGTCACTCCGGCATGAATTTGCATGTGCCTGTTGAGGGTTTTTTTGTGACAGAAACTTCTTTCACACAGTTGGCAAGTGAAAGGGCTCTTTCCAGTTTGAACTTTCATGTGGCCTTTAATGTTTCCAGTTCCTTTGTTTTGTGAGGAAGTATTTTCCATTTTTGAGTCGCTAAAATATTTTTCTCCAGTCATGAACTGATGAGGTTTCTCATATTGATCCTTTTCTTCCATATCATTGAGATCTTGACTCTCCTCTTTCAATGGCATCAGGTCTAAAGCAGAAAGAAACATATGCAATTTAACCCTGGTTTAATGTCACATAGCAAAAAAAACAACATTTACATATGTAAAGCATCAAACACAACCACGCTACTGTAACCTGTAATCTCAGAACATCATGTCAAAATTGTTAACTCTTTGTTTTCTTTAGGACATGTCCCAAATTCTTTCAAGCTGGCAGTCTTCAAGCCACTCATAAAACAAAACATAAAAACACAATAGGGGACTGCTTTGGGACTGGGATCCTGTGGGTCTTGACACAAATCATCTCAGGTTACGTATGTCACCATGGTTCCCCTGAGAAGGGAATGAGACACTGTGTCTTCTAGAGGTCACTTTGGGGAATGCCTTCAGCATGACTGGTGTCTGAACCATATATCTAAACATGACAATAACATTGGCTGGCGAAAGTCTATGACATCATTACCTGGAGTGACCACAGTATAAAAGGATGCCAGGAGAACACGGCATCCACTTCTTCGTCTGAAGCAGACCCTGGTCTGTCGCCCAGGGGTTTACCACCAGATCTGTATGAGCTTTCTCAAAGAACTGGCTCGACAGATCTTTGGTAGCAACACCCTGCTCAGAAATGTATTAGCAGGGATACATAAGTTGAGTGGAGCCCAAGGTGAAAACTGGGGCCTGAACCAGCTCAGAGAAAGGGAACAAAGCAGACAGCATGTAACCCTTACCATACAGGATTATAGAAATTGTGCAGAATGCTTAGCATGCACACTTACCACAATGTGGATTTTTAGAAAGTGCACTGGAGCTCAATTACCATAGCATGGTTTTTAAGAACACTGTTACTTAAGGGGTATCCTGAAGCCGTCATTAGACAAGCCTGGAACCCTATGTGACTGAGGCACTCCGAGGGAGCGACAATCAGTCAATATCCCAGTGGCAGTGTACCTAGCTAAGAAGTGAGAAGGACACACACAGTCTTCCCAGGATCAATGAGCTCAATGGGAGGAGCTCCAGCTCAAAAAATGTGCATGAAGGTTAAAGGAAAGACTCAAATCCCAGAAGACCTCTCAGGCTGAGAGATGAGTAGTGCTCTCTGGACAGGGCAGCTTCTCGAAGCAAACACCCAGCCAGGGGATAGGGAGCACGTCATGATGGCGAGCTCCTAAAAGACCCTTCCACAGTTAGTGGAGCACTGCTATGTCCAGGGAGCAGATTGCAAATCAGGGCTCTAGACTCATTCTTCCCACTGGTCGCTCTTTTGCGACTAACTTTCTCAGTTGGTCTCACGAGCACAATTGTCACAATTTGATTATTATTATTTTTTTATTTTGCTACAAAATGGGATAAATCAATGCATGCTGATGCACTTTTATCATAGTTTATAGTTATATTGTAACAAAAGTAATTTTTCATCATTAGTATTATTTGTGATTTGAATTTTGTGAAGGGGAATTTTATATTATAAACCGGACTTCTGATGCTTTTGAATTTGCAATCTTTAGTCACATTTTACAAGAAAATACAATTGACTGTTTTGCTTACATCTATTCACCTTTCACTATTTAAGACTAAAACAAAAGATGGATTCATTGTTATTCTTAATTAAAAAGCACAACAACAATAAAACAGCAGGCTACAATGACAAAGCTTACATAATTTCTTAACAAAAACGAATAAGATGAGGCATACACCACATGCAGTATTATATATGAATTATTAAATTATAGAACACTGAGGAATAAAAAAAAAGCATTAACGTGAGGTAAACAGCAAAGATAAGCTTTTTAAAATGAAAACAAAAAGAAAAGCAAAACTAAACTGGCTGTCGGTGACCGTGCTTGCATTTTTTTCTACAAAAATATCAACATGTTAACCTTCTCTGGTTATAAGAAACTGACTTTTACTTTAGCGTGAAAACCAAATCCTCTGTCCGCGATCATTTCCTCAATATTCACATCATTTTCGCTGCGCGTACCTTCGCGCTCGTGCTGACACGGCGAGTATAAACAGGCTCTTCACCCAAACCGCTCGCACCGAAAGCACAGTCAGGTGACGACAGCATTTGACCACTAGATTTACAAAAATTATTTCAGGTTTCAATATTAGATCAACACCTGATGGACAGATTCATTTATTTTTGAATTATTACTCTGTATGTTTTTTTTAACCATGTATTATTAATTAAAACTAATTAAAATACACATATTCTCGTTCTCTTAGTTACATGTTACAAAACATTTTTTCATCGAAACTTTATTCACCAAATATAGTACTATGGTTATATATAGTACTGCTTTAAGTACTATGAGTGCTATGGTTTCTGGGTTGAATGACATGTTTCTTGGAAACTGTGTGCAACGGGGTTTGAGATATGTTTTCTCATTAGCAGCAACATGTATATAAACCATGCCGTATTAAAGAGACAGCTCGCACAATGGGTCCAACTAAAGTCACATTTACAAATGTGTCCACCGCAGCTCGGTATACAACACTTGAAGATATTAGAAGACACACCAGGGTGCTCAACGCACCACTGTTTCTGTTTAAAAAAACCTTTTGCAATGTTTTGTCGGGGCTGATGCACTAGCTTTGACTTAAACGGCTGACGCATGTTTTGAGTTTGAGCTCCATCAAGTCAATTATTTATTGTCTATTTTCTATCTTAAAATCTATTTTATACCGCATCATTTTTGTTTCTATAACGTGTGAATATATCCCCTATCACATTCTGCAACAAAAACAATCAGAGTACCTTGTTATCACAAGTTTTATTTAGATTTCCCGAATCTGCTCTGCTATTAGCTTATAGCCCATTAGCATCACCAGCACGGCTGCCACTATCGCTACCCATTTGTGTCCTAAAGCATTCAGTGTCCTAGGTTCTCTGCTATTTTCAATATACATGTTTCCTCTTGGTAATATTATTAGAAAATACGGAATTAGTTTCCATTGTTATGCTGATTATACTCGTATATATATCACAGCAAAAATGCTTTCCTTACTTAGATTTTTTTGTCTTGTTTCCAGCCAAAATAGCACAAAATTCTTAAATCAAGAAGGATTTTCTAGACAAGTAAAATAATTGTCTTGTTTAAAAAAAAAGTCAAAATTAAGTGAGTTTTTGCTTGAAACAAGCAAAATAATATGCCAATGGAGTAAGAAAAATAATCTTATGTCAAACAGAAAACAAGATAATTTTTCTCACCCCATTGGCAGATTATTTTGCAGTGATCAGTTGATTCTTCTAAACTTTAATTAAAACTGAAACTAAACTATGTAAAACGAAATAAAAATGCGTTCACAAAATAAAACTAAATTAAAACCAACAAAAATATGAATTAAACTAATATATTAAAATAAAAATATTTTTTTTTTAATTCAAAACTTTAATAACCTTGGTGTAGCGAGTACCGATCGAGTCATAAAATGTGATTATCGGCCAATACCGATCTCCGGCTGATCCCTAATAGGAATCGATAGGTGGAATCGAAATTTAGATTTTTTTCTAAGTATACAATTCCTGACCTTAAGTATCCGATTCTGGAATTGGAAACAATTTTTGATTCCCAACCTTATTCATTGCATTTATTTCTCAAAAGGAAAACATGTTTCAATCTTACATTCTATAAAAGATAGCATTTCAATAAATAAAGGTGTTTCTCATTGTTTTCAATTCAAAGTAAAAAAAAAAAAAATCAATGTTAAACTAAGTAATTGTTTTGTTTGTGCTACTTCTGTATTATGTTTTCTAATTTAATGTGTAACATGTCATTCATTTCTGTAGAGCTGGACATTTTTAATAATGATCAATTTAGTGAGTTCATCTTTGAGAATGAAAACCAACCTGTTTGTTCCTCAGTATCTTCTTGTTTCAGACTGAATACTTCTTCAATATTCACATCTTCAATCTTCTCCTTATCGAACGCCATCTTTGCTTGTTCCTCAGTATCTTCTTGATTGACTCTAAATGTTTCTTCAATATTCACATCTTCAATATTCTCCTTATCGAACGCCATCTTTGCTTGTTCCTTGGTATCTTCTTGATTGACTCTAAATGTTTCTTCAATATTCACATCTTCAATCTTCTCCTTAACGAACGCCATCTTTGCCTGTTCCTCAGTATCTTCTTGATTGACTCTAAATGTTTCTTTAATATTCACATCTTCAATATTCTCCTTATCGAACGCCATCTTTGCTTGTTCCTTGGTATCTTCTTGATTGACTCTAAATGTTTCTTCAATATTCACATCTTCAATCTTCTCCTTAACGAACGCCATCTTTGCCTGTTCCTCAGTATCTTCTTGATTGACTCTAAATGTTTCTTTAATATTCACATCTTCAATCTTCTCCTTACCGAACGCCATCTTTGCTTATTCCTCAGTATCTTCTTGATTGACTCTAAATGTTTCTTCAATATTCACATCTTCAATCTTCTTAACGAACACAATATTTGCTTGTTCCTCGGTAACTTCTTGATTGACTCTAAATGTTTCTTCAATCTTGACGTCTTCACTCTCCTCTTTAATAAACACCATCTTTGCTTGTTCCTCAGTATCTTCTTGTTTGACTCCCAATGTTTCTTCAATCCTAATGTCTTCACTCTCCTCTTTAATAAACACCATTGTTTGCTCCTCAGTATCTTCTTGTTTGACTCCCAATGTTTCTTCAATCCTAATGTCTTCACTCTCCTCTTTAATAAACACCATTGTTTGCTCCTCAGTATCTTCTTGTTTGACTCCCAATGTTTCTTCAATCCTAATGTCTTCACTCTCCTCTTTAATAAACACCACTGTTTGTTCCTCAGTATCTTCTTGTTTGACTCTCAAAGTTTCTTCAATCTTCACTCCCCTCTTTAATAAACACCAATGTTTGTCCCTTGGTATCTTCTTGTTTGACTTTCAATGTTTCTTCAATCCTAATGTCTTCACTCTCCTCTTTAATAAACGCCATCTTTGTTTGTTCCTCAGTATCTTCTTGTTTGACTCTCAATGTTTCTTCAATCCTAATGTCTTCACTCTCCTCTTTAATAAACACAATCTTTATAACAGTGTGTCACTTGGATCTCAGTTGCTTCATCAGGAGTTTTTTTCTGTGTGTTTGGACACTTTGTCCTGTTTAAGATGAGAATAATTAACAGACAGAAAAATACATGCAAACTAAATGGCTCAATCAACTCCCTAGTTCAGTAGTCAGCACACTGGCAAGGGAGTCAATCAGAGTGATAGTTAACGGCCTTAAATTAACCGATTAACCTGATTTATTATGTTTCTCCATCACTTGCTAATCAATTTGCTGTTCACAGTAAACTGATTCACGATAAAGGAAGCAAACATAGCCTGCGTCGCAATGTGCATACTATCCACCCTATCTGCACTAAATAGTACGGACAATTACTAATATCACATGGAATTTAGGATGGATAGTGTGCACATTAGGACGCAGAGTGAGACTCGTCTTTTTTGTTACAGATGTGCTTTACTTGCACAAAGCATATCATAATTGTTAGATGAAGCACTGCAATATTACATTAAATAATAATAAATTTTACATGGCTTATTAAAAGCTATGAAATTGCTCCAACGGGTATCGATTTAAACATTTGAAATGGCTAAAAATACAAACCTTTCACAGCTCTATGACGTCATACAGTAGAACAAAATAAAAGTCCTATATATAGTGCATAAAAATGTACAGAAAACATTGTACAGAAAACGATATATATATATATATATATATATGTGTGTGTGTGTGTGTGTATCCCCAGTGAAGACCTCGACTACAAATACAATAAAACTACAAATAAAACCAAATAACTAAAATAAAATACCTAACTACATAATACTATTATTGTTAGAAATTGCAACAATATAAAAATATAAATATAATACATTCAAAATTGTAATTAAAACAATACATAATCTCCTCGCCAGAGGAGAGCTGGCCCCCCAACTGAGTTAGTTGAAGACACTTAATTTCTAGCGATTATCATCAAATTGATTTCACAGATACTATTTAAACTAACATGAGCTGGACAATGACATCTCTGAATTCAATAATGAAATGCCTTTAACTGAAAATTGAGTGTTTAATTGTATTATTATACATGACTGACACTCTATCCTCCAATTTGATACTGTTAAGTGCTTTGACAAAATCTGTATTGTTAAAAGCGCTATATACAGTGGGTACGGAAAGTATTCAGACCCCCTTAAATTTTTCACTCTTTGTTATATTGCAGCCATTTGCTAAAATCATTTAAGTTCATTTTTTTCTCATTAATGTACACACAGCACCCCATATTGACAGAAAAAACATAATTGTTGACATTTTTGCAGATTTATTAAAAAAGAAAAACTGAAATATCACATGGTCCTAAGTATTCAAACATCGTATTTATGATTTGAATGCTCATGAACGCCACCACATACGAGTGGGGGAACGCTGAATTTTCTTTAAGCCCCGAGTTTCCGAGTTTGGGGCATGTCAGTGAAAATCGGTCTGATGCAATGGACGCAGCCATTGACTAAAACATGCATCGTGGTAAAGTTGTTGAATGATATAAAATATATATATTTAATTTATAATATAAACTATATAAGTTACACATACAAAATATTATTATTCACAATACACATAATTTATTGTATAATTATAATAGAAATATAATTATTCAGTTTATATCACCTTCATAATTTAAATAAAAACAGAAAAAAAAATAAAAAACACATGATGAACATTCTTCATTCATCACTTTATAGTTGTAGAGTTAAAAAAAAAATATGTAGAAAAGTTAAAAAGCCATATTTTTCAGACAAAAATACTTGAACACACCCACCATCATAATAACGACTTGTCAACTCGTAAGTACGAACGTCCCAGGAGGACTTGAACACAGCATAAGATCTGCAGAGTTACAAAGCTCAAAGTCTCCACAAAAGGATTTATTGTATCTAAAAGAGAAGTTGATACAGACCAGGCTGAAACACCTCATTAAACAGCAACGTGAGCGTTGTACAGTACGGTGGAATCTGCATTATACAAGATGCACCGAAGAATGTTATTTGTCATAAAAGTAACAACATCATATGCTAACTGATTAGTGGCCACACTATGTGTATGTAACGATGTGGAAATATTTGCATAATATTTCCAAATGTGCACGCAAAGAAAGAAGGCGTGGTTTCAGTAACCACAGTATATTGTGGCACACGTCATGGAGAAACTGTGCTTTTATGCGAAAGTAAAAGCACTTTATCTGGCCTTCCGAAAGTAGATACAATTATGATCATTGGTTAAGATTTGAAGAAAGTTAAATTAAGAAAGTTCATATTGTCGTCAGTTCAGTTATTATATCCTGAAAATGCAGATGACCAATCGATCGCAACCAACTGCAAGCACGACATGAGCAGTAGTTTTACAGGGCTGTGTGTGCGAGAGAGGGAGATAGAGAGAAAGGGGTGTACTGCAAACACAAGCCATCATCACTGTGTCTGTCACACGGCCGTTCCTCTTTTGGGCTTGATCTGATGGTAAAACTAAGGGCATTAACTGCAGGTGATTCTTGAAATTACTTTGTAAACCTCTTGCCACTGAGGAAACACTAGACTTCCTTTCCAGAATGAATTAGCAGATGAAGTTTCAGGTCTCTTATATGTGAAACTCTCGTCACACTCGAGACATGTGTAAGGCCTCTCTCCAGTGTGAACTCTCATGTGAGTCTGATAGTTTCCTATAAATCTGAAGCTCTTTCCACAATGAGGCAGGTGTAAGGCCTCTCTCCTGTGTGAACTACTGCTGTGAGTTTGAAAGTTTCCTATAAATCTGAAGCTCTTCCACACTGAGGGCAGGTAAAAGGCTTTCTCCAGTGTGAATTCTCAAGTGAACACCAAGGTTTGTACCGTTTGAGCAAGACTTTCCACATTGAAGGCACATGTAAGGTTTCTCTCCAGTGTGGGTTATCACATGATTCTTAAGGTTTTGGCTGTCTGAGAAACTCATTCCACACTGATGACACATTAAACTGCTCTCTCTTAAGTGAACCTTCATGTGCCTTTTAAGGTTACCTTATATCTAAAGCTCTTTCCACATTGATCACATGTAAATGGCGTTTCACCAGTGTGACTGTTTACATGATCCTTAAGGTTTAGTTTTGAAGTAAAGCTCCTTCCACACAGTTCGCATGTGTAAGGCTTCTCTCCAGTGTGAACTCTCATGTGCCTGTTAAAGTTTCCTTGCTGGGTGAAACGGTTTCCACATTGAGGGCACATGTAGGGCTTTTCTCCAGTATGAACGCTCATGTGGCCTTTAAGGGTTCCTTTCTTATTGAAACACTTTCCACACTGCTGGCAAGTGTAAGGCTTTTCTCCAGTGTGAATATCCATGTGCCGTTTCAGGTTTCCTTTTGTAGAGAAACACTTTTCGCACTGTTGGCAGATGAAATTACTTTTTTGTGAGGAAGTCTTTTCAGATATTTCTTCAGTTATGATACCATGATGTTTCTTATACTGATCTTTTTCTTTCATTTCATCTAGTACTTCACTCTCCTCTTTCAGCAGCATCAGGTCTAAGGTGAAAACAGACAAATACAAGTTAACTCCAGTTTAATGGGCACAAAGCAACAGACAACAAAATGTTTAGATGTGTAAAACATCAAAAAGGAGTAGGTTCCGTTTCAGGGTTAGTTCACTTCAGAGCTATCAGCGCATGTGTGACCTATTGACAAAACTCCAGTGGACGTGACAGATTGCACACAACATTATATATTATTACAACAAAGTTCTGTAATATACTTCATATACATTAAGGATGTAAAGATTAACCGCGAGCCGGTTGAAAATCGATTCAAATATGTGATGATTCAAATCGGTTGCGATACTAAACAAATCGCAAGTTTATATGAATATTTCTGTTTCACGCAGATATTTTTATGTATATTTTCACAAAACTGAAGTCAGTCCATTCTGTTTTTGCTTCAAATTATTTTAATTATACAGTATAATTTAGATTAAAACTGCTCATGTTCCAAAATGGCATCCTCACATTCATTTGAAAAAATAAATATACAAGTTATGGAGCACAAAACTGTATGGTATGGTATCTTTTGAAAGCTTAGAACTCCAGCTTTCTTGCCGTCTATATGACTTTAGCAGTGTTGTTACATCAAAGAACAAATCACGGTTTGAATTTGTCCTCCCACAATCAAGGGTACGAGTCGAGCACGCCCTGCATAGGTTGTTGGTGAGTTAGGAGCTTGTTACGGGTTGGTGAGTTTGGACAGTGTTTTTTTACGAGTTATTGCATGAATTTTTTCGAGTAGTTGGAGTGATTTGTCTTTGGACAATGACTTCAAGAAAGGCCTTTGTTGGTGTGGAGGCGGTTTTGGAGGAGCTTCATCGGCTGAGTGATACTGAAACGTGCAGTGGGGCTAGCTTCAACTCGGTCAGAGAACGTGGGTGAAGACCCTGATTTTGAGTAAGTGTACATTTCGAGCTTAACGTTGCATATTTTCATATCGTATGTTGCATGCATATTTGTATTGTTTCACGCATTCGTTTATCGATTGCTTTCATAAGTAACGATTGCATTGTGCTTTTTTTTTTTTGCACGTGTTCCGTTACATGCATATTTGAAACATGTCGCATGAAAATGTCTGTTGGTTGTGATCATTTAATTTTTGCGTGCACATGTATTTGTGTATGTTTGTTGCATGCAACAATACAAATATGCATTCATTTGTTCATTGGTTGCAGTAATACAAAAAATGCACAAGGCATTACACAATGCAACCAATGGACAAATGCATGCATATTTGTATTGTTGCATTATTGCATGCAACAGATACACAAATATATACACATATACATGTGACTGCAAAAAATTACCACAACCGGAATACACATGAATGCATTAATTCACATATGTGTGAAACAGAAACATATACTGAACAAAATTATAAACGCAACACTTGTTTTTGCCCCCATTTTTCATGAGCTGAACTCAAAGATCTAAGACTTTTTCTATGTACACAAAAGGCCTATTTCTCTCAAATATTATTCACAAATCTGTCTAAATCTGTGTAAGTGAGCACTTCTTTGCCGAGATAATCCATCCACCTCACAGGTGTGGCATATCAAGATGCTGATTAGATTGCACAGGTGTGCCTTAGGCTGGTCACAATAAAAGGTCACTCTAAAATGTACAGTTTTATCACACAGCACAATGCCACAGATGTCGCAAATTTTGATTGAGCGTGCAATTGGCATGCTGACTGCAGGAATGTCCACCAGAGCTGTTGCCCGTGAACTGAATGTTCATTTCTCTACCATAAGCCGTCTTACTGTTACGTCGTACTGTTACTTACTTACTTACGTATTCCTGTTCCCTGTAAAGTTATAACTAATATTTAGTTTCATACAAATGGTCATTATAAATGCAACAATTTTATGTGAACTATATGTCGATTCTCAGCATCGTACGAACGATTAATACTTTTATAAGTTATTAGATGTTTTTTCCTTCATGTGATGAATTGACTATCAGATAATGTAGGCACGGCAAAAGAAGCCGTGTGGGACGGGGCTCCACCCCACAAGAACAATCTGATTGGGACAGCCGCCCGTGGGTGGACCCAAATCAAGCTGTTTAAAACGAACACTACAGCTTGAGCTTTTTCTTCTCACTCGCTGCTCGCTGACTTGCAAAGACTTGTGCTTGGGCTCACTGATTGCGCTTTGAAGTGCCCATGACCGTAACATCTGGTCGATAACATAACATAACACTACCAATACTTAGTAAAACTCCTGAAGAAACCTTGAAAGCCTGAAACTACATGGAAGGAAGAGAAGAACTTCAAGGGTCATCGTGTCACAAAGGAACCAGGCAACCACCAATCGCAGGAGGATTTCCCTCAGTGACATCACACAACGAGCCAATCAGCCGCTGGGATTTCCTCAGCCATCCGAAGGAAACACCAGCTGTCCATCTCAACTGAAAGCAAGTAGACCGAACAAATCTCTATTCTTAGTGAACTGATGAATTGATCTGTATGCAGTAAAGATCGTAAAGTCTCTGCTTGTGATCTTCCTCTTGTTAAAGTTACGAGATTTAAAGTTTCTTCTACCACAAAACTCCGAATGTGTGTGTATGTTTGTTGTTGTTTTTAGGGTTTTATTAAGTTTAGTCCATGTATTGTTGAATAACAGTTAGCAAATAAACCTTGTTTCATTTATAAAGAATGATGTCTTGGGCTGTGTGATTTTCACGTGTTAAACTATTTGCCAAAGATCATGCTACCTAGCTCAAATTAGATAAAGTAATAATTTTGTTTATTTTTATAGTTGGCCACGAAGCAAGATAAAAGAAATTGTTAAAGATATACTGATGTTAATAGTCGCTGGACGAGTCGTTAATAAAGTATAAATCATAAGTTAAAGATTAATACCACTTTAAATGATTCCCCAAAGCTGAAATAATAGCTCCTCACTGAGTTTTGTCACACAGACATGCGCTTACCCTCCTCCATCCCCAACTCCTCCTTGTGCATATACATGATCACTAACTGCTTGCCAACGGAGATATGTCATCTGTCCAGCTCATTGATAATTTGACCAAATTTATTCACAGTACTGTTTACTTGGGATATAAAACTGTTGCATATACAGGTACATCTAAAAAAATTAGAATATCATGAAAAAGGTCAATATTTTTTGTCACTCATTTCAGAAAGTGAAACCCATATTATATAGATTCATTACACAGAGTGAAATATTGATGATGATGGCTTACAGATAATGAAAACCCAAAATTCAGTGTCTTAGAAAATTTGAATATTACATAAGATCAATAAAAAAAGGATATTTTAAACAGAAATGTCAGGCTTCTGAAAAGTATGTTCATTTCTGTGAACTCAACACTTGTTGGGTCTCCTTTTGCATGAATTACTGCATCAATGCGGAGTGGCATGGAGGCAATCAATCTGTGGCACTGCTCAGGTGTAATGAAGCCCAGGTTGCTATGATAGCGGTCTTCAGCTCATCTGCATTGTCAGGTCTGGTGTCTCTCAACTTCCTCTTGACAATACCCCATAGATTCTCTATGGGATTCAGGTCAGGCGAGTTTGCTGGCCAATCAAGCACAGTAACACCATGGTCAATGAACCAGCTTTTGGTACATTTGGCAGTGTGGGCAGGTGCCAAGTCCTGCTGGAAAATGAAATCAGCATCTCCATAAAGCTTGTCAGAAGAAGGAAGCATGAAGTGCTCTAAAATGTCCTGGTAGATGCTGCATTGACTGTGGACTTCAGAAAACACAGTGGACCAACACCACACAGATGACATGACAGCCCAAATCATCACTGACTGGAAACTTCACACTGGACTTCAAGCAACATAGATTCTGTGCCTCTCCACTCTTCCTCCAGACTCTGGGACCTTGATTTCCAAATTAAACGAAAAATTTACTTTCATCTGAAAAGAGGACTTTGGACCATTGAGTAACAGTCCAGTTCTTTTTTTCTTTTGCCCAGGTAAGATGCTTCTGCCATTGTTCAAAGTTTAGGGCCCTCATGTATCAACAATGCATAGAAAAGGTTCTATATTTTGTCCTATGAATTAAATTTAGAATGTGCCTAAGTACAAGAAAATCCGATTTATCAAATGTGCACATGCAGTTATTACGCACACCAGTAAGTAATCATTGTTAATAGATCCCACATGTAAGTACTATGCTCATTCACATTCGCAGTCATTTGCATTTGAAACGCCTCCAATTGAACCATATATGTGACAACACTTCCCTTTAAAAAATCACGTAATTGAAACCTTAACCCCTACATAGAAGCTACTCTGAGCTCTCGCCAAGCAGATCAGAGCGATCTCCCTGTGGAGCGCATTGTTTGCCAAGTCTTCCAATAACGCAAGAGGAGCCATTGCACTGAGACATGACAGAACTAATGTTGACAGCTGTATTTTATACCAATTATGCAACTTGTCGGTTTAAAACTACAAAAATGATAAATTGAGTTGTTTTTTTTTATAATGGAAGGAAACACAGGACATATGTGGATTGGTTAATGCATACTGTGACATTCTTAAATGCTTTTTATGTGTACTGTCACTATTCTACCACTAGATTATCTGCGTAAGCATGCTCAGAGGTGTGCTTATATTTACACACATTTCTACGTATAAGTACAAGTTGGTGAATCCCATACTTTACGTGAAACTGTTCTTACGCACACATTTGTGCGTACGCACTGTTGATAAACGAGGGCCCAGGACCTCTACAATATTCTGACTTGAACAGAGTGGTACTGACTGAAATAAATAAATATGACTTAGCATTTAAAAACTATTTTTGATGTGCTAAAGGTAAAAGCGGTCATGGTCAAGTTAATGGAAAAATGAAAATCTAGTTAACTGACATGGCTGTGTTACAATCTATGGTTCCCAAACCTGATCCTGGAGCTCCAGCGCTGTATATTAGATGTCTCTATAATCAAACACACCTGATTCAAGTCCACATTTCATAATTAGACACTTCAAGATCTGATATGGGTGTCATAAGTGAGACATCTGAAATGTGCAGTTCGGGTACCAGGGTGGCATTTCACTTCAAATTTTTATGCCCGTCATGTGGACTTTTTGCTCATTACATTTTTGCTCATGTTGACCAAATACCTGCTACTAATTATGTGATATTTGGCACCAAGGCTTCGAAGCTTGTATATAAAAAAAGTAACATCTCACAGTTTAGTTCTCTCTTTCACAGTGTCACTGTTCAGTTCTGCAAATAAACTGTATTTATGTCATTTCAGTCATATTTTAAGCCCCATCTTTGCACAGAAAATGTGCTAAAAGTTATAGCTCTCATCTAGTGCTGTTACATTTTTTGGCAACATGCATCATAGTATTAGGGGAAGTTGTGGCCTAACGGTTAGAGAGTTGGACTCGTAATCGAAAGGTTGCAGGTTCGAGTCTCGGGCCGGCAGGGATTGTAGGTGGGGGGAGTGAATGTACAGCACTCTCTCCACACTCAATACATCGACTGAGGTGCTCTTGAGCACCTAACCCCCAACTGCTCCCTGGGTGGTGCAGCAAAGATGGCTGCCCACTGCTCCAGGTGTGTGTTCACAGTGTGTGTGTATTCACTGCTGTGTGTGTGCACTTTGGATGGGTTAAATGCAGAGCACTAATTCCGAGTATTGGTCACTATACTTGGCCTTATGTCATTTCACTTTCTTTCTTCTCAAATATTATCTTGGATAATAGCATTAAAAAATATGCTGGCATTTGTGGACAAGCATTAGTATGGTTTAAGCCGCATCTATTCGACTGCATATGAACAATGGTATTGGAGGGCTGAGTGAATTAATTGAGATTAATTTAGTTTGGGCTACTAATGTATTATTTTATTGACTAAATTAATGTGTGATGACATAATAACAAATGCTTAACCTGGCAGTAGGATCCTCTCAGCTGTACTCGGAGGCAGCATTAGTATTTCAGTCCCTCCAGGATTTTGTGGAACTTTTTTCTGATTTTTGCGGCCTAAAATGACTGATTTTGCTGTGGCTTTTCTCAAAATTTGTGGCATTTCTTATTGTTTTGCAGTGAAAATATACCATGGACAACATTCTTCTTACATTGTTATAACATTTGTGACTTTGAGAACCATCTTAGGGCTCCAGACTAACATTTGAGGGCACCTAAAAGCCTAATCGCACATGTACATCTCGGAGATGTCTATTTGATGTCTGCATTTACATATGCAAGACATATTTTTTAGGGTGTTTGCTAAATCTACAATACGTCTCTAAGACATTTCCTGTCAGATGTCAAATAGACATTTATTAGAATGCATTTAAAACTGCTTCTGAGACGTTTATCAGATTACACAGCATATGTTTCCCAGATCTTTAGCAAACGTCTTACAGATTTACTTGTGCTGTCTGGGTAGTTGAGATGCAGACAAAATGTACTTGTATTACTGACATTCATAATGTCTAAATATCATTTGTATTGTTAAAGGCGCTATATAAATAAAGGTGACTTGACATTTGATTAATAAAATAAAAAATATATAGGGAGTTTAAATGGCTAATAAGCCTTCAAGCTATAGGTCTCTGAAGCCATACTTGTGGTAATTTATGTCCATTTTATTTTTAAATAAGTTTTTGTTTTCCTACATTATGAAACTTTTAGTTTTATAACTGGAGGCAACCTATGAAGGACAAACAAATAATGTCATCACATTAAAAATATATTTCAAATTTGGTAATACTTAAAGCTTTGAAGTGTTTGGAAAAGTTGTGTGAAGCATTTAAAAACACTCGAAAACATTAAGAGTATTTCTGCCACAAGTTGTTCCTGTAGTTGTGTTAAATCCATGGTGAATGTTGGAGATTTGTGTTTATTGAACAATGTTTTTCCTGGTTTCCACATCAGTGGCGTTGGTTCTGATATCCCTAGCTTTAACAGAATTCTGTACCGAATTCGACTACTTTCACTGTATCTCCCAGTGCTGTGTTTAACGGTGTCGCGTGATTGAGTAGCGCGGATTCGTTACGCTTTCGGTTCGTTTGTCCAATGTAGCTCTTGTAAATCGATCATGATGAGAACGCAGGCTGTTCAATAAATTTTTTCAAACTGAGAAACATCCTTTCTTTGACTGAATGCGCGTTGCAATTATGCGTCTAAGCCCAAAATCTGCAACAATTATGAACATTTGCGAGATCTTGCAAAAATTGCGGAGTTTGCAATAAATTCAGCGATCACAGAATCGAGAAATCCTGAAGGGACTGGTATTTGTCTGGTCATGTGACCTCAACATGTCCATATGAGGCCACACGCTCCATGTCAAATGATTTTTCTTTAATAAAAAACACACTCATATGATAATTTTCAATTATTATTCATTTCTGTAGAGTGAACCATTTTAAAAAGGATCAAATGAGTGCGTTCAGCTTTGAGAATAAAAACCAACCTGTTTGTTCCTCCGGATCTTCTTGTTTCACGCCGATTGCATCTTCAATCTTAATTTCTTCACTCTCCTCTTTAATAGATGCCATCTTTACATCACATGGATCTCAGTAGCTTTACTCTCTGTGTGCTTGGACACTCTGTCAAGATTAAGATGACAATAATTAACAGAAAGAAAATAAAGCCTTGTTCAGACTGTCAGCCCAAATCCGATTTTTGTGCAAATCCGATCATATTTAGATAGTCTGAACAGCAATGAACTACATGAAATCAGATTTGTGCAAAGTCATCTCGAGCTACATTCGTGTTTATAATCCTATTCAAACCGCATTACTGGAAATCCATTTCAGTCTAACCAGTCAGATCGGATTTAGCATAGCTTTTTCATATCCTGACGCCACGTAAAACGTAAATAAATCAGACGTTTTTGTAGAAAACATAATAAACG
Source organism: Ptychobarbus kaznakovi (assembly GCA_027422405.1). Taxonomy (NCBI): domain Eukaryota; kingdom Metazoa; phylum Chordata; class Actinopteri; order Cypriniformes; family Cyprinidae; genus Ptychobarbus; species Ptychobarbus kaznakovi. Next base: position 119,399 of record JAPDDN010000644.1, read on the forward strand.
TCTTTGCAAAAACAAGCTTGTGCTGTTGTGAACTGCAAGTCAAGCGGAAAAGACAATATACTGCTAGTATACACACCTCTTTGAGTGTTGAAACCAGCATAGACGGCACGGCAGCAGGAATAAAGCTGGAAATTCCAGCTTCCTACGTTTCTACCGCTGCCTTCAGAGCCGATCCTACCTATACGCAGAATACGCAAGCTGTGTAGGGCCCTCGAAACACCAGGGGCCCCCTTGCTCTCAAAGATGATTTCAAACACGGACAAATGTGTTTCGGCACTCCCCCCCCCCGGCACAGTTTTACGTAGGGCTCCCAGAAGTCTAGGATCGGCTCTGGCTGCCTCACAAGACGAATAATCATGACGGCAACATGTTGTCATGTCGTAAGACAACATCAGGGGCCTGGGTTTAATAAGCCAGGTTTATTTTAGTTAGCCTGACGTATTATCAGTTGATTTGGTTCAAAATAAATCAGACTAACTAAAATAAGGCTGTCTTAATTGGTAAACTTGTTTTATGAAACACGCCCGTATTGCAAATTGTATTGCGGATATTGTTGTTTAGAGTAGGTTTAGAGTTGACAAAACCAAACCAATCCAACCTGGTTTAGAGTGCGACTCTGCAGCAAACAGCCAATCACAGAGTTTGTGATTAACTCTGGAGCGCGTGCGCCTGAAAGTGCGACACCTGCAGCAAACAGCCAATCACAGAGTTTGTGATTAACTCTGGAGCGCGTGCGCCTGAAAGTGCGACACCTGCAGCAAACAGCCAATCACAGAGTTTGTGATTAACTCTGGAGCACGTGCGCCTGAAAGTGCGACACCTGCAGCAAACAGCCAATCACAGAGTTTGTGATTAACTCTGGAGCGCGTGCGCCTGAAAGTGCGACACGCACGGCAGCAAACTGCCAATCACAGAGTTTGTGATTAACTCTGGAGCGCGTGCGCCTGAAAGTGCGACACCGGCAGCAAACTGCCAATCACAGAGTTTGTGATTAACTCTGGAGCGCGTGCGCCTGAAAGTGCGACACCTGCAGCAAACAGCCAATCACAGAGTTTGTGATTAACTCTGGAGCGCGTGCGCCTGAAAGTGCGACACCTGCAGCAAACAGCCAACTGGAGCGCATGCACCTGAAAGTGTGACACCTGCAGAAAACAGCCAATCACAGAGTTTGTGATTAACTCTGGAGCGCGTGCGCCTGAAAGTGCGACACCTGCAGCAAACGGCCAATCACAGAGTTTGTGATTAACTCTGGAGCGCGTGCGCCTGAAAGTGCGACACCTGCAGCAAACAGCCAATCACAGAGTTTGTGATTAACTCTGGAGCGCGTGCGCCTGAAAGTGCGACACCTGCAGCAAACAGCCAATCACAGAGTTTGTGATTAACTCTGGAGCGCGTGCGCCTGAAAGTGCGACACCTGCAGCAAACGGCCAATCACAGAGTTTGTGATTAACTCTGGAGCGCGTGCACCTGAAAGTGCGACACCTGCAGCAAACAGCCAATCACAGAGTTGGTGATTAACTCTGGAGCGTGTGCACCTGAAAGTGCGACACCTGCAGCAAACAGCCAATCACAGAGTTTGTGATTAACTCTGGAGCGCGTGCGCCTGAAAGTGCGACACCTGCAGCAAACAGCCAATCACAGAGTTTGTGATTAACTCTGGAGCGCGTGCGCCTGAAAGTGCGACACCTGCAGCAAACAGCCAATCACACGGAGAGCATCAGTTTGATTCGGCACAATTCCCTTCTCTGCTGAAGATTAAGAGATGTCGTTATTAAAAATATAATTAATTTAAATGCATTTTCAAGGCAGGAATAAATACTGATGCTTCAGCAAACGTTTGAGAAGGCAGCAGAACGAATATCTGACTATGCATAAGGATCAGCTGAATTTAAGCTTATGTAGTTTCACACAGAGCTCGAAGAAAATACCTAACGTTTAGTTATTTTAAAAGCTTCATTGAAACTCACTTATAGGCAACGTATATCTTTAAATTAATTCAAATGCTAATTTTATATTAATTGCCAGTTCATATAATATCTTAAAATATATTATGTAATTATGATTCATATGATATTAATATAATATAATAATATAAAAGGCGATTTCGCCTCTAAAATTCTTTGACTGTAGGGGACGTGGCTTCATTGCATCAAATATATGTCACACAGGTTTGGGTTCACGATCTCTAACCCAGAATAAAACCTGCTCTGAAGTAGGGTAACGTTAGCCTGTAGAGCACGTTACCACGGTGACGAAACAACCCATCTTCTTGAGCCCGAAAACTCAAAAGAGTTTAGGGATCACGATCACAAATCGGATATGAACAGTTGCGATACACTGTGTGGACAGTCAGTCAGTACTGCGGTCTACAGTAAGCTCAAAATCGGCTGACAGTCTGAACGAGGCTAAAATCTCATGCATCGCATAATACATTTATTCATTTGTAGAATGCATTTGCCACTTTAAATAAAACCATTTGCAGTTGGTTTGTTAAGGTTGTCATTGCATGTGTTTGTTGTTGTTGTAGGCTATTTTCAGGGTTTTGAGCAGCAGAGGTCGTCAGTGTGCGGTGAATGAAACAGTGAATCATTTTGCGGTGCATTTGTTTCAATTCACTCAAAGTTTCGAAAAGCTCAGTTTCTACATCTCTACGTTACTTACCCGTGACTGAATAGGTGTTTACTATAAACTGATTCACGATGTGAGGAGCGAGATGAGACGCGTCTACTCTGTGGATGCGCTTTACTCACATAATTAAGGCTAAAACATGTTAGATAAAGCATCGCGGTGTTACATGCGATAATAATTAAGCCATTTTACATTACTTTTACATCACACACACACACACACACACAAAACCGTATGGGAAGCATTGATTTAAACACTTTAAATGCTTAAAACCACAAACCTGTCTTCAGCCGAATCACAACAGATGCAGCAGCCTTATGACGTCACAGCACCACACCAAAATAAAAGTCCCGCTCTTAATACAGCACTGCATGGAAATGTCCATTGAATAAAATAATTACAAATAATAGTTAACTTTTTTTCAGGCAATGTGTCATGGTACACTAGCAACGATTCTGTGTTGACAAATAAAAAGCATTTTTGAAAATAATAGACAGTTTCTGTCTCACTTTTCAATTGTTTAATAATTGTTCAATAACTGGTGTTTAAGATAAACAAAAAAGTACAACGGTACTGAAGCAGCCAATATAACATATTTCACATTACAAAAAAATGTACATAAACTTGTAAATCATAGTGTAATTTTTTTTTTTTTACAACACTAACAGCAATCAGTACTGTTATTTCAATGTAAAAGTAAATGTTTTTGGAAATGTAAACTATTTTACATCATATACAGGCATGCTCAGGTTTGATATTCGCCGGACATTCGCCTAGGCTGCTTTAGGGACCGTCTGCAAATGTACCTTTCAATACAAAACGAAGTCCAATAATTAATACAAATGATGTTTACAAAGCCATAGTAAATGCCTTGTGGGTAAACGGAAAATATTTCATCAATATGTCGCCTTAGACAATACCTCCCCTAATGTATGTACAGTACACAAATATTTTTATGATTTTTTTTTCATTCTTTCAAAAATTTTCATGTTCCAAATGTAGTATTATGTTTGTAGTTACAAGACTGACTTACTACAGGTGAAATTTTGCCAATATCACCCTTACTGTACATACAGTACATAATTATTCTTAGAAAACAATTACTGTAATTCACCAAAAGGGTTTTTTATGTTCCAAAGGTTGTAGTACATTCCTAGTGTCCAGACTGACTTACTACAGGTGAAATTTTGACAATATCACCCTTACTGTACATACAGTACATCATTATTCTAAGAAAACAATTACTGTAATTCACCAAAAAGGGGGGTTTATGTTCCAAAGGTTGTAGTACATTCCTAGTGTCCAGACTGACTTACTACAGGTGAAATTTTGCCAATATATCCATTACTGTATGTACAGTACACAAATATTTTTAGAAAACAACCACGTTACTTCACCAAAAGTGTTTTTTCATGTTCCAAAGGTTGTAGTACATTCCTAGTGTCCAGACTGACTTACTACAGGTGAAATTTTGCCAATATCTCCCTTACTGTATGTACAGTACACAAATATTTTTAGAAAACAACCACGTTACTTCACCAACAGTGTTTTTTTCATGTTCCAAAGGTTGTAGTACATTCCTAGTGTCCAAACTGAATTACTACAGATGAAATTGACAATATCTTCCTTACTGTATGTACAGTACACAAATATTTTTTGAAAACAATCTGTAATTCACCAAAAGAGTTTTTTTATGTTACAAAGGTTGTAGTACATTCCTAATGGCCAGATTGACTTACTACAGGTGACATTTTGACAATATCTTCCGTACTGTACATACAGTACATAATTATTCTTAAAATAAATTACTGTAATTCACCCCCCAAATATTTTTTCATGTCCAAAGGCTTTTGTTACTGTAGCCATATTAGACATTAGTAGACAGACCAACTTACTACAGGTGAAAGTTTGACAATAACACCCTATACTATATATACAGTACACTGTCTATTGGCCACTCTACTGAATTATTTTTTTATAAAGATATTAGGCACAATAACGTATTGGAACTTCTGTAGGTTCTACAACACATTTCTTTCATTGATTCAGAAACCATACGCACAATATATTTTCTTTTTATTATTAGAACTTGATCACATTCTCAACATTATAAATAACACCCTTTTCAAGTTATTATTAAGTCCAAAATTACACATTCACATTTATATATTCATAAAGTTTAGGCAACCTTTCAAATATCGGTATTGTAACAAACTACAAATATTTCAGTGGACATTTTTTCTATTAGTCACACATTGAGCAATACCACTTGGCCTCCTCTCCAAGTATAACGTCCGGAGATAGGTCAAGGCAGCATGCATGAAACCATCTTTGGCATTGTTCACATTGTATCTTTAAAAGTAAACAGAAATGTACCATTAAAAATAAGCTAATGCACTTTTGTATTACTAGTACATGTTTAATACTATTTTAGTTCAACATACATACCCAAAGAGTGTTGATTTTGGATTCCGCTTCGTTCAATCCACAGTACGAACAATACTCCTCCTTGGATTCTACAGCAGATTATATTTATTTATTTATTTATTTATGTATGCATGTTTAACCATACATTGTATAATGTACTAAACTGTTATTTAGCCCTCTTATTCTTTGATTAATACAGTTCAATAAGTCTTTTGGAATATTCCAATGGATATTCTGTTGAATTACTGGATGCGTCTTATATTACCTGATCCATGAAGAATATCCTTTGCCATTTGTTGCCTCAGTTTCTTGATGTTGTCTTGATTGGGATCGATGTTGAAAGCATCAGGGATTGATGGGAATTTTTCAATCACCTCTCTTGCCATCTTAAAAGAAGCAAATGTTAAATGCAAAATTTTAATATTTTGTGTACAAGGTTAAATATACCTTGTAACTGTTTATTTATTTATTTGGGGGGGGGGGGGGTCTGTAATATAAAATCATTTATATGTCATCATGACAATGTTATTAGCATAAATAATAAATCATTTGTATTGACTTCATAAATGCATTAACAAAACAATAAAAATCACCTGCATAACAAACACCCCACAACTTGTTGCATCTTCTTGCACTGTGTGGACAATGGTGCTTGGATTCCATTTTATATTTAGCCAGTCCCTTTTGGCATGTAAATTGAATCGTGTCTTGAAATATTGTCTAAAATTAAAACTTTTTTAATAAAAAAGGGAAATAAATGTGACATATGAGGAAATATGATGTTTTTGTCTCATTTATCTTACCGGAAACGTCTGGCTGCTCGTTTTGAGTCCTCGAGGTCATTAGAGACATCAGCGGGGTCAACAACAAAAATTTGTTCTGACATGGCATTAAGGAACTACAGATTCATTTCCCAGGATGGTCCCATAACAGAGAAGTAAAAAATTTTAATGTAATAAAAAGAACCACATAATTAATCCTACACACTATTTATAAAAGGAAAAATATAAGTTAATATAATTTATTTTTAAAAAATTAAAGGAACTACATAATCAATCCTAAATGACACAATATTCACCTGTTCTCTACAGTATTACAGTTAGCATTGAATTAACAATAGTAAAACTATGGAATTACTCAAATTACAACAGGTTTTGCTTACCACAAACTTCCAGTGATTGCTTTGTACATTTACAAATCCCACTGCACCATCATAATTTTCAAAGTTTTCCTGTAGACATTTAAACGTTTAAAGTGAAAACAAATACAAGCTGTTATACCTTTGCAGATTAAAAGGCAGTAGTAACATATGTAATGTGCAGAGTACTCTCATCAGTACTACAAACACTTCACCCTATGCAAACATAATGCTAACCATAATCCCACTAGTGGACAGTGTTGGGTAAGTTACTCTAAAAAAGTTATTAATTACTAGTTACTAATCACATATTCAACAGTGTAATTACATTACTGTACAAATTACTCTATCCAAAAAGTATTTAATTACTTATTACTAATTACTAAATCCTATATGAACCTCAACAGGTTAATGATACTAAGTTAGACATGAAACGATTATTTTAATTATTTCAAAGAAATAATAGGTAACTACATAAATTATTCTGGTCACACTTTAGATTAGGGTCCAATTCTCACTATGAAATAACTAATAAGTATGACTTTTGTCTCAATAGAATAAGGTCTTGCAGAATAAGACATTAATATGTGCTTTTTAAGTAATTGTAAACAGCCAGTAATATTCATGCTTATAACCAACTACTTAATAGTGATAATTGGACACTGAAGTGTAACCAATGTTCTTAACTCCCCAAAGTATTTAAAGTGAGAAGGATACATAAACATCAAGCATTGTAAGATTAGACTTGTTAAAAACACTATTGTATTGTGTGTGTGTGTGTGTGTGTGTGTATACACATATACACCCACCGGCCACTTTATTAGGTACACCCGTTCAATTGCTTAGTAACACAAATTGCTAATCAGCCAATCACATGGCAGCAACTCAATGCATTTATTTATTTATTATTTATTTAGTCATTTAGCAGAAGCTTTTATCCAAAGCGACTTACAAATGAGGACATTATAGAAGCAATCAAAACCAACAAAAGAGCAATAACATGCAAGTGCTATTACAAGTCCTGGTTAGCCTAACGCAGTACACGTAGGAATTATTTGTTTTTCAGAAAACTAGTATGTAAAATATAGAAAAATTAAAACTTAGTGTTAGTTTTACAAGAAAAGCTAGCAGTTAGAGAATAAATATGCAATTTAATAGAGGGTCAAATGTTTGTGTTTTTTTTTAATAAAAAGAAGACAGATTAGATCAAATAGAATTAGAATAGAGAGTGCTAGATTTAGAGGGTCAAATGAAGATGGAAGAGATGTGTTTTTAGCCGTTTCTTGAAGATGGGTAAGAATTCAGCTGCTCGGATTGAGTTGGGTAGGTCATTCCACCAGATGGGAACAGTAAATGAAAAAGTCTGTGAAAGGGATTTTGTGCCTCTTTGGGATGGTACAGTAATGCGTCGTTCACTTGCAGAACACAAGCTTCTAGATTTGCATTTTGATTTTTTTTGATTTTTCTAATTTGCATTTAGGCATCTAGATGTGGTGATGACAACCTGCTGAAGTTCAAACCGAGCATCAGAATGGGGAAGAAAGGGGATTTAAGAGACTTTGAACGTGTAATGGTTGTTGGTGCCAGACAGGCTGGTCTGAGTATTTCAGAAACTGCTGATCTACTGGGATTTTCACGCACAACCATCTCTAGGGTTTACAGAGAATGGTCCGAAAAAGAGAAAATATCCAGTGAGCGGCAGTTGTGTGGACGAAAATGCCTTGTTGATGTCAGATGTCAGAGGAGAATGGGCAGACTGGTTAGAGATGATAGAAAGGCAACAGTAACTCAATTAACCACTTGTTACAACCAAGGTATGCAGAATACCATCTCTGAACACACAACACGTCGAACCCTGAAGCAGATGAGCTACAGCAGCAGAAGACCACACCGGGTGCCGCTCCTGTCAGCTAAGAACAGGAAACGGAGGCTTCAATTCGCACAGGCTCACCAAAATTGGACAATAGAAGATTGGAAAGATTGGAAAAATGGTGCTGGTCTGATGAGTCTCGATTTCTGCTGCGACATTCAGATGGTAGGATCAGAATTTGGCGTAAAGACCAGGAAAGCATGGATCCATCCTGCCTTGTCTCAACGGTTCAGGGTGGTGGTGTAATGGTGTGGGGGATATTTCTTGGCACACTTTGGGCCCCTTAGTACCAATTGAGCATCGTTTAACCGCCACAGCCTACCTGAGTATTGTTGCTGACCATGTCCATCCCTTTATGACTACAGTGTCCCCATCTTCTGATGCTACTTCCAGCAGGATAATGCACCATGTCACAAAGCTCAAATCATCTCAGACTGGTTTCTTAAACATGACAATGAGTTTACTTTACTCAAATGGCCTCCACAGTCACCAGATCTCAGTCCAATATAGCAGCTTTGGGATGTGGTGGAACAGGAGATTCTCATCATGGATGTGCAGCCGATAAATCTGCAGCAACTGCGTGATGCTATCATGTCAATATGGACCAAAATCTCTGAGGAATGTTTCCAACACCTTGTTGAATCTATGCCATGAAAAAGTAAGGCAGTTCTGAAGGCAAAAGGGGGTCCAACCCGGTACTAGCAAGGTGTACCTAATAAGGTGGCCAGTGAGTGTATATAGTCTAAAGTATTAAGTTAAATTACATAAGGAGTATCTGTAATTAAATTCCTGAAAAATAAGAGTAATCCCTTATTTTACTTTAAGGGAAAGGTGATTAAACTACAGTAACTAATTACTATTAATTACTTACACCCAACACTGCTAGTGGACAACATAATACATTTTAACAATTTATTCAGAATGTGTTTTAGTGTTATGCTACACCTCTACTTCAACATGATCTGTTGAAACAGAAATTGTATGGGTCACGTTATAGGCTGTTGAATTTCACTTACTTTCTTCAAACGTTGGTGTGTGATTTGATGTTTTCCTGTGGCTCAGTGGTAGAGCATTGCGTTAGCAGTGCAAAAGGTTGTGGGTTCAATTCCCAGAGAACACATATACTGATTAAAAAAACTGTATAGCCTGAATGCACTGTAAGTCGCTTTGGATAAAAAAATCAGCTAAATGTAAATGTTTTGCTCCGAACAGGATAACCCCTATCATGTAGTGGTTTAGGATGTACAGTCTCTTTGTGCTTGATGTTTTATTCATGGAGGCATGAATATAGTACTCTATTGTCTGGAAAAAGTATTAAACAGTTTGATTTTTGTAGGTTCAGTAGTGAAATTATATCAATTGCAAAATAATTAATCATTCAAGTACAGAAAAGTTGTACTAACCTCTCCATTAAGTAGATTGTGAGGCTTCAATGTAATGAAGTCTCTCTGTCTCAGAGACATCCAAGTCTTGTTGTCTGCTGTTTTTTGGACTGCTACAACCACTTCACATTCCTTCTTTTCCCACAGTTGTTCTGGCTGTAATAACAAAGTTAAGGGAAGCTGTGATTTTACATTAATTATTTTATATTATTGTAGTGTACTGTTTTCAGACTAATATAATTATATTATATTGTGAATTTTACATACTTCATCTTGTATATTTAGTGGTGTACAGTCATGCTCTTTGGGCTTCCTTTGCTGCTTCTTCTTGGGAGCAGATGTAGCCTCTCCAAGCTTTGTACTTGTAGGTTGCTCATTTGCGTTCTTGTCTGGTACTGTAATTTTTGAGATATCTTGCTCCACGTGCCTTTTGGACTTCCTTGACTGCTTCCTTTTAGGATGTGGTACTGATGTTGGGATGGAGTAAAACTTGGAGTCTCCCATCTTAGAGGAAGTCAGTCTCTCCTTTTTGGCCCATGCTTCCTCTGCAAATTGAATATCCTTTAAATTCTGAGGTTTTTGGAGAAGTTTTAGAGAAAAGCCATGCTGCATTATGTGCTCGATGTATCTTCCTTGCAAAGAAGAGTACATTTTGCGTACAAAGTTGCCTGCCCGCAGTCTACGAGCTTTCATTAGGATGTGTTGCTTAACAATGGCAAACCATCCTTCTACATGGCAATTTGTTTCTCTTGTCTTGTTGTCTTGTCTTTGTCCTCCATCTTCCACTGATATAATTACTTTGTCTGATGCATGTCTTTTTAGGTCACCCAGCATTACTCCACTCCACATGGGAAAGATAGCCATATATGTGTTAAAAAGTGTTTGAATGATGCCTGGACTGTAGTACAGGTTTTCTTCTGAAGTCTCTTCCTCTTCAGTGACTGCTTTGGTAGCCTCATCAAACGCTCTTCTAAACACAGTTGAGAAGCGAGACCTTCCCACAATTGTTCTAGACTGCTCATCCTTATCATCTGTAGTGTTCATCTGGACTCTGTTTTCAGGCATGTCTATGTCCAAGGCAAAGCACTGAATGAGTCCTTGAAGAGCCTTAACATTCTCCTTTACGGTAAAAGTAGTTGTCCTTGTATTAAGTACAATGCAAAGAGCCTGAAAGATCCGAATTGCTTCATCAAGAGTCTGGCTATTTTGCAATCTTGCAAACACAAAAATCACAAACTCCCTGTGTCCCTTGTCTGTCACATGTCTGCAAATGGCCTGGGCCACAGCCTTAAGCACATGGGCTGAACAAAGGTGCATCACAGTGAAGTTTTTGCTGTCTATCCCATCATCCTTGCCCTGGCAAACATCAAAACATCTGTCAAGGTATGACAGAATGCTCTCTTTATTGAAAGCCAATAGAACAGCTTGTACAAGTGCCCAACTAAAATCTGTTTCCAAATACCTGATTTTCAGTGTAGTGAACTTTGACAGGTTGTGCACAAACTGCATCAGCCAGAAAGAAACAGATAGCACAGTGTGGTCATTTGACAGCATTTCAGAAATGGGCAAAGGTGGTGTGCCATGGCCCTGACCTGCCAAAACAAGGGCATAGTACAAAACTCTCTTTTTCTGTTCTGGTATTTTAGACACCACACTACCAGTGGCATCCAAATAGAGGGTTTTTGGTGACTTTTTCCTCATGTGTCACTAAGATTGAAATTCCCTTTTCAGTGTACACGTGACAGCTGAAAGGATCCACCTGGAAGTTCTGAATGTAACCTGGCAAATGTCGGTAACTGGTGTCACAGTCCTTCATAATTCATTGCGTTAAATGCATTTCTAACAAGACATTGTCATGTAGTGATGCAGCCTTTTTTACCTAAGAAAAAAATGACTTTTTAGATGTCTTTGTTAAGAGACCTCGTTAAATTTCCTGCCATAATTTCTTCCACAGGAGTCCTCCTGAGCTTACTGTAGTAAACTTGGCTCACTCCTTTATGGATGACTTTAGCTATTTTTCCCCTACGGACATTGGATGCCTGGTATTTTCGAGTGTGTTCTTTCAAATGGCAGATTTGTCCACGGCGATAAACAGTCATGAAAACCTTTCTCTGCATGTTTGTAGGTTTTCTCTTCATCAGAAAGATGTACTGAGCTTTGCACGTTGGAAATGTGCAAACTGCACGAATATGTACAAATGCAGAATTCCTTTTCCTGCTGTGCATCAATCTGGCATGTTGGTACTTGAAGGAAAGTACACAGTTAGGGTTCACTTTGTTGAATGCCTCATATATGATATGAGTCCAGGGTTTACTTAATTGCACTGAACCTATTTTTGGTTTTATTGCTCTCCATTTCTTTTTGCTGACTGAAATCTGAAAGGTTTTTGGAACTGAACAAACCTTTCTAATCTTCTTTGGATTTCTCTGTGGTTGACTGTCCTTTTCAACATTTTCTGTTGCTGTAACCAATGAGTCAAAAGCATCTTTAACTGTCAGTGACTCGTGTTCGCTAGCTGTCCTTTCCTTGGCAAAATCTGCCACCATTTCACTCAACTCTATCGAAGTACTATGCATTTCACTTTCTTCACTGACTAGTTCTTCAGGAATTTCACTTACATTAACTGCACTCCCAACAGTTTCCTTATCAACAGCACAAGAGTGAGCAGCCTTGTGTAATGTTTGTTTTGTCAGTGTCATTCTCCTGTAACAATGTTTTTTCAATATCATATGAGGTATCATCAACGTCATCTTCACTGACATGTAATTGACTGTTACTATGTGTTGAGTCTTGTGTTGCACTTTCTGTAGGCCTTTCTTTTCTCATGTTGGTGTCACTGTGAAGCTTCTCTTCAGTATCAGACCATCTTAACACAGAATCTGGAGTAGGGGTCGACCGATTATCGGCCTGGCCGATTATCGGCGCCGATATTAAGCATTTTACCGATTATCGATATCGGCCATTTTCAAAACATATTTGCCGATAATTTTTTTTTATATATATATATTTTTTTTTTATAATGCAAACAAATATACTATTTACAGGTGACATTATTTATTGGTGACTAAATAATACAGGTGAAATTATTTAATGTTTAAATGCACTATTTGGCTCGATGCAGCCTGTCTGAGCTCAACACTCTGTGAGAGTGAGGCGATCTCTCAATCTCTGAGAGCAATCTCCGCCCACCGCTCATCTGATATGTAGAGAGTCACGAGTCCGACCAATCCAACGCGGAAACTGAAGGCAGTCTCACACCGAAAGCACATGCTAACTGAGCTGCCTCAGTGATCACGCATCAGTTTCTCTCAAGGTTAAGCAGCAGCAGACGTTGCTGAAGTTGCAAAACACCTCAATATAACCTAGATGTCCGCGATGCGGAAAATGCGGGCGAATCGCGGAATGCAGTCAATTAATGGAATTTTACCGTATAACGCGGAATGTCACGAATGTGGTCG